>JAFIRS010004738.1:0-75938 GCA_018342105.1 Gonioctena quinquepunctata
CAAATGCATGAAATATTTTTTTAATTTGTATGATAGATTTTCTAGGTAAGGTAATGAATAGTAGAAAGTGGGTTTGTTCATGGGTACTTGATTAATTAATTTATTTAATTTCTGTAACATTACTAATTAATATCATTGTTAATTCAGAGTTCCTGAGAAAGAGATAATAAATCTTGAAAGCTTGAACAGAAAAAAGAGCATTCTCTTTGAATAAGTGACTGCGAAACCTGCCAAATACCTACGAGTATATAGTCTGTTTACGTTAAGAAAAGAATGACGTCATTTTTTGTAATTTTGTATTTACATAACAAAGTTGAAATTTCCAATGAAATGCTTTAAAAATCGATGAAACTAGTGAAATTTAATGTTGAAAGTTGCTAACCTGTTTAGATGTTACCGAACTGAACACTCAAGAAAACATTCGTCACATGCGACTGACAGTTGTAACTTTTATGGTTCAGTTTGTGTATTATTTCGTTCGATAATAAAAAGAGTTTTTTTCAGAACTAATCAATTATTTCGATGAGACCTGTGTATAATCAATATCAATATGCCTAAAGTAATATCGAAACAGTCTCAAAAAATGACTTGTTCTTCCTTTAATGGGCTGTGCCCAAGGAAAATTTACCCAGCTAACTCTTTTTGAACATGTTCTTAATCTTGCTCAGGCAATTGAATATCTCCAATTTTTCAATTAGTTTTTAGTTTGATTAAAGTTTCCTGTATTATTCTTCTTTCTTCAATAAGGCAAACATGTTAGTAAGGGTCACCGACATAACCTCAATCTAGACTGCTGATCCCGTATGATGAGAATTCATCCAATTTCAAGATATCAAAGAGCTTTTAGAGTATGCGCATTTTGTGTCTGTGACGATTCAAAATCACATAATGGCTCCTCGTTGGATGTCAATGTCAGAAATGACATTATTTGTGCTTTCTGCGCTTTGCGCAGACACGTTCTCGTAAGTGCTATTTGGATGAATTTTTCGAGTGATGGGGATATGACCTCTAGCGGTCTAGATTAAGGTTATGTCGGTGGTAAGGGTTGACATAACAACAAAGGTTAAAGACTTTTCTCGCTTGGGCGTAGCCGCCAAGCTTTACACAACAGAAAGTGCACCCAGGTACAGAAAGAAAGGTGGATATTTAAATCAACAATTTTTTTTGTATATATATATATATATTTATATATATATTTTATTGAATCATAGAACGATTTTAAATATATTCAGAAATTTAATCAAGATGTCTATTATTTGTCTGTTTAATTAGAAAGAATCAGATGTATATCAAAGGGAGTGGAGAGATTTGATTTTACAAGTTCATTGTATGAATCGAAAACTGTAGATTTATTTATTGGACATAGCCAATTTGGCCCCATTCACAACAAGGATTTTCTTTGATTCCAATACGGAATAAATGACGGTGACCAGTCCTCATTAATATGTGAAAATTCATTAAACCAAGGAAAATGTGGTGAGAAGTTATTAATTGACTCTCTATTTGCATGCTTAGTGCTCCAATCTTCTGACCAATGACTCCAAAGTTTTTTTTTTATTATTGGAAGAAAACAATAAAAATGCAATTTTTTATTAGCTGGGATATTCAGATTACGATCTATATTTGCCAGATGGGCAGCTTTGATATTACCAAGGATGCCCGAATGACCTGGGATCCAACAAGATTTAATATAATAATAATAATAATAATTTTATTCACAATAAGATGGACAATAGTTGGACAGTATCTCTTACAGCAGGGTTGTGAATAAGGAATATACCACGAAGCAGTTTTCACCGCTTGTTTGTGGATGTATTCAAACATGGATATACTTACATCCATTCAATATGTATAATATATAGCTATTACAAATATAAAAATAAAAAATAGAAAAAAAAGGAATTAGCACAAGTACTCAAGAATTTCAGTACGACAATGATAATAATGATAATATTACATCAGATTATTGAGAAATTATTAATGAATTATATTCACTATGCTATGTTCACTTACTAAATTAAGGTCTAATAATATAGAATATGAAAAATAGATGTAGGTGAAGGTATTAAAATGTAGAGAAGTCAATTTAAATTTCAAAATATTAAAATATATATGTAAAAAAGTCTTTATGTAGATGTAGGTAATCATTATTGTGTTGTTCATAACATATGAGTTATAATTGTAAATTATAGAATATGCTGCTGAAATGTATAGTTTAAAGAAATATACATGTATAAATAAAAATTTTATGTATGAGATATGGGAATATTTTTTTGTATGTATCGATAACTTCATAAATGTGTTGCATAGGATTTTCGATGATTTATTTTTTTAATTGTGTTTTGAATTTTTTCATTTGTTTCTCTCCTCTCAGATTCTCTGGTAATACATTAAAGACCTTTCGTCCTAGATAACTGTAAGTCCTCTGGCATATTGATTTGTGAACAAACGGAATTTGATACAGGTTTTGACCTCTGGTATTTTGCTGGTGGTTTTTCCTAATTAATTCATGCTTATTTACAAACTGATGCTAGGCTCATAAAATATAATTGTTTTATGTCCATTATTTTTGTTTCTTGATGTAGAAGTTCAGTAGGATAACGTGGCGATTTTTTATATATTATTTTTATCATACGTTTCTGTACTTCTTCAATTTTGTTAGGTGTACGTTCATTCCAGCTCCCCATCCTATGATTCCATATTTCAAATGGGGTTCGAAAAGTGTATAATATAAAGTTCTCAATTGGTTTTCTTCTAGTATTCTTGTGAGTTGTTTTATCTTATACACCACGCATCTTAGTTTCTTGAGGAGAAAGTTGGTGGTCCCATTTCAGGTGGCTGTCTATTTTTATCCCTAAATATTTCATAGAGTTCGTACAGTTTATTTGTGAATTATCTTGGATGTTAATTGTATTGAAGTTAGGAAGTTGTGACCTATAGCTGCAGAAAGGCACGTAGAACATTTTCTGTAGATTAATTGATAATAATTTATCATCAAGGGGAGATCTAATTCTACCTTGTTTTTTAATTGCTCCCATGATTCTTCTTCGTATACGATGACCGTGTCATCAGCAAAACTGATAATTTTTCCTTCAGATTCCACCATAAATAGGTTGTTCAGGTATATCGTGAACAGCACTGGCCCCAACACTGTTCCTTGTGGGACCCCACCTTCTACAATTTTTTTGCTGCTGTGTGAGTCTTGTATTTTTACTTGTTGGGTTCTGTTTGTTAGGTACGATTCGAAGAGTGATTGTGCAGTACCTCTCACTCCTATGCTTCCGAGAGTTTCTATTAGTATCTGGTGGTTGACGGTATCAAAAGCCTTCGTCAAGTCCAGGAATACTCCAATACATGTTTTTTTATTGTCGACTGCTTTGTATATTCCTTTGGTTAGGTGTAGAATGGCATCTTGTGTCGATTTTCCTTCTTGGAATCCAAACTGTGAGTTTGAAATGACTTGATATTTTTTCAGAAAGTTAGTTAACCTATTTTTTATAATTTTTTCTATAATTTTGCTGGAGCTAGATGTCAATGCAATTGGTCGGTAATTTGTTCTTTCCATATTTTCTCCATTCTTGAATATAGGTATGACTGTTGTATTTTTGAATATGGTGGGAACTGACCTGTTCTCAGTGATTCATTTATAATGTGCGTCAGAGGCTTTTTGATTTGTGGTATAATAGATTTCATTAATTCTGCTTTTATGCCACCAGGGCCTGGAGATTTGTTATTTTTCAGGCTCAGTATTGTGTTTATGACTTCTGTTTCTTTAGCTGGAAACAGTAAAATTGTATTCTGGTTTATGATTTTCTTTTCTTGGTAGTTTTTGTCTAATATGATGTCTTTTGACAATTCTTTTCCGATATTTACGAAAAAAGTATTGAAATGTTCTGCAATATTCTCAGGATTTTCAATAATGTTGCCTTCCACGTTTATTTGGGATATTGAGCTATCATTTATAGTTTTCCATGTGTCCTTGAGTTTCCACATTTTGTCAGTCTAGTTTTATAGTAATGAATTTTAGCATTTTCTATTTGTTTTTTGAGTGCCTTCTTATAATTGTCATATTCATATTTTAGTAATTCATTGTCTGGGTCTTGTTTTAGGTTTTTGTATAGTTTGTTTTTTTGGTTGATGGATTTGACTAGCGAGTTAGTCCATTCTTTTTTTCTATTATTTTTGCTGTTTATTCTTCTGCTCTTTTCCGATGATTTGAGAGCATCTTGTATAATGTCAATAGATTTGGATGTTACTGTATCTAGATCTCCGTTGGTGAGTACGTCAGACCAGTTTGCTTCTTTGATTTTTTGTTTGAATTTTCCTTCATTGAATTGTTTTATTATTTTATGATGTTTTTTTTTTGATATTATTATTTGGAAAGACAATTTGCAATGCTATTATTAAGTGGTCAGTTATATCGCTTTCTACGGTTCTATCGTATTCATTATCTTTTGAGTTCAGGAAAATATTATCTATGCACGTTCCAGATAAGGGTCGCGTTAGAGTGTTAATTGCCGATAAGTAGCCAAGTTCATGTAGAATAGTTGAGTAGTTATGTGAGAAGTCAGTTTGTGAAAGATCGATATTCATGTATTTGTATTTGAATTTTTCTGTAGTGTTTCCTAGTATATTTTCTAGATCTTCGAGGAATTTGTCTAGGTTTTTTGTTGACGGTGATCTGTACAGTGTGTTTATTATGACAACTTCGCTTTCTATTACCTCCTTCATTTGCATTAGTTCACTGCTATCACTAATTTCATAAATTTTATGTGAACGATATATTTCAGGTTTAATAAATACTACTACACCATCGTTTCTATTGAATGTTCCATTATTATAGAGTGAAATATAATTTGGTATTTTAAAGATTGATATATCAGGTATTTGATGTGTTTCAGTAAGTACAATACAGTCTATGCTAGAGTTTAATTCACATAGAAAGATTTTAAATTCATCTAGGTTCTTTGACAAGCTTCTGATATTTGTGTGTATGATTTTAAAATTAACAAATTCTTTATTTATATCCAGAACCTGTTTTGTTTCATTAACGCCTTTGAGTTGAAAATTATGTATTTTTTCGAAAGTAAAGTCTCTCACATAAGGATCCATTTTCGTTTAGATTATTCAATATGTTGATGGCTCATTACATACCAGTTTTTGTTTGTTTTTCCTACTTTTCTTTTTTCTTATTTCATATTGTTCTCTCTTGTGGATCTTGTTTGCACTTTTCCAATTTGCTGTTTGATTTCTTTGTCTTGTTTCAGTTGTATTTTTGGTTTCGTTTCTGTATCCTTATTTGGTTTTGGGGTTTCTGACAATAATAATTGGTCTGAATTTGGTTTTTGTGTTTGTTCATTGGGTTCCCTATAAGATTGTATTTTTTTTTTTTTGGTTCCCACGAAAAGGGATATCCTAATTAGAGAACATCGTGGAACCTAGGGAAAGAAGGTAGGAGTTGGTGTTCTTCTTGAATTTCTGAAGGTTGTATGCCTCGGGGAACACCTCCCTAGGCAATGAGTTCCAAAGCTGGGGCACTTTTGGTGTTGTTTTCTTCTTCTTTCTGCTGGTCTAGTTCCACAAGCTATTCTACTGTATGATGTTTCCCATCAACTATGAGTTTATTTCCTCTGATGACTTTGGTGTTGTTTTCTTCTTCTTTCTGCTGGTCTAGTTCCACAAGCTGTTCTACTGTATAATGTTTCCCATCAACTATGATTTATTTCCTTTGATGTATGATCGTTTTGTATCATCCTGTCTATGCAGGTGCAGGTGTTTTTTGAGGATTTTCAGATCTTCTAGTTGTTGCTTCGTTAGTTCATGGGAGATTGAAATGTTGGTTCCTTTAAGTTTTTTACCATTTTCAAGCACGTGTTTTTTTCAGAAGGTTAGAGACGAACTCTATTTTCACAGGACAGTTTAGATGATTTCCCAGGCAGTGAATATTTTTGATGTCTCTAACTGTTATGTCTATGTTCAGGAGGTTTCTGAATTCTTCCCTTATAAAATCAAAACTAACGTCTTGTTGTTCTTTATTCAGACCATGAACTACTATACTGTCTTGTTTCTGTTGTCTCTCCAGTTTCTCTACTTTGGTACTCAAGAGTGCGTTCTCTTTTTCTAGTTTTCCTATTCTTTCATTGGTTTCTTCAATTCGTAGCTGTAACCGTGCTTCGCTGGCTTCTATGGCATTTCTGAGTTCAGTTCTATTTTTCTGGATTTCCCTAATGATTTTTTGAACATCTGTTTCCGCAATGCTCATTTTTGCATACACTATATATGTGACCTTTCTATCGCATTAATGATATAAACCCTTTGTAAAATAAATACTTGGCACTACACTGTATCTTGATTTAATTGTTTGTTTTCTTGCGAGTTCTTTGGGTCTGAATCCTTTTTTCGTTGCTTTGTTGGGTTTTTATGTGTTACTAATATGCAGATATTTACGACGAAATTCACTGATGTGGTTTGGTTTATTCTTATATTATTTCTTCCTTATAAGCTGGGATATACCAGGATGTATCACAGAAAATTTCACTTCATTCTGACTATGTTAAACCACGTAATTTTGGTATTCACCAGGAGACAAAATTTATACATTTATTCTATATATATATTGTTATGTTATGTTATGCCAGTTATAAGTTTTAAAAGGAAAAAAAACCACAAAAAAAATAATTACTAAATAGTTATTAGTTTCAAGAGATTGTTTTCACATAATTTTGAAAGTTCTATTTATTTGTAAGCCTATGTATAATATGGATAGATAAAAATGTGAAAATACTATAACACAATCAATTTCATACACTGTCATAATGATTATAACCCATAATTGGTAAAAAGACAACAAAAAGTCTAGATTTACAAAATTTTCATGAATAAAAAGTGATCAACACATTTATAAATTTGAAACATACAGTATATGAAATTGTAGATAACTAAAAGTAGCCAATGGTAGAACAGCAAACTTCTTGATGACAATAGCCAATCAGGGAATAGATGGTCATATGGAGAATTGGAAATTGTGAGAGAATAACAACGAGGTGATGTCATAAGCAATTATTATTGAAATTTGTACATAGTAATAAGAATGGAAAAATAGTTTTATATATAAATTATATAAGATGAACCCAAACAGTGAAATGTGACAATTTAGTGCGCGAATTCAAAAATTCGAATCGGAAGGAAGGAACAAAATTGGTATCCTGGTGACAGAGAAAACAAAGCCAAGAGGACATCGAAAATAAATTTACAAGGGAATGCCACGCAACATTTTGGGAGAAAGAAAAATGGAATAACTCCAACATTAGAAGAAGAAAACCAATATTACCTTAATTATACAACATATCCAAGTGTCCAAAGCTGATTTCTGCATCTGTATGATTCCTGTTTTATGGTATTGGAGTTCCTGATAGAGCTTGGAGTGAGAAGGGATCCAGTTTCAGGGCATATCTTGAACACTGACATTTCCAGTCAGGTATAAAAACTATAATAGTGCACATCCGGTCCTGAACAATTTCACAAATAACGTATCTCACATCTGAAGAACTTTATTTCACTTTATTTTGAACTATAACAGAAAACTTCACTCTCAAGGAAAAAGTGAGGTTGTGTCTATCCATCCATGATTTGATTTTATGATTATCCGTGAATATTTGTAGATTCACATTAGATTAAGTTATTTCTCGTAGGCCAGGTAAAATTAAGTCTTCCTGAATAAAGGAAATAATTGCTTTTTGATACTTTGTTGTTTGTTTTCTTACAATGATCAACAATCATACCAATGACCATTGAATAAATTGAAATTAGACAGCAGTCAGCAGTGGCTAGTGGCTCTATTGCCTGAACCGGCTATCTGAGATAAGATGCGTACCAACTGTGCTTAGCCGTGGTGAGAAAAGTGATAACAATTAGCAGCAGCGTGACGAGAGAACAGTGACGTTCGCTAGCAATTATTATTACATCATACAAAATATACATACAGGGTGAAAATATCTATCTATATCATATCAATTTGGCTCACAAAGAATAGCAAAAATTATTAGCAATCTTCATTATATAAAAACAATTAATATTATTATTATATGACACGATAAAATGGCGCCCAACGTGGGGCAAGTAAAGGCAATATCATTTCATAATATTTATCTGGGGGGGAAAGGCAAGTAAGGGCAATAAACCATTTCAAGGCAGAGTAAGGGCAAGTAAAGGAAATATATCATTTCAAGGCAGAGTAAGTAAGGGCAATATATCATTTCAAGGCAAGTAAGGGAAATATATTATTTCTTAATATTTATCTTGGAAAAGGCAGAAAAAGGCAAGTAGAGGCAATATATCATTTCAAGGCAAGTAAGGGCAATATATTATTTCTTATAACACTGTGCGAACATTAGCAATTGGCATTTTAACGTGTAAGGCTAGATATTGGTGAATAAAAAAATGGATTTGAGAGATGGTAAGAAAGTTGGCTTGGAAGGAGGTGCAGAAGGTAGAGAGAGAGGTGATCAGGAACAAGGAGAGAGTTGTAATGTGAGAGGGAGTGAAACAGAAAGTATGAGCGCACGATTGGATAGGTGGTTTAATGAAATGATGGAATTAATGAGAGAATGAAGAATGAAATAAAACGTGAAAGGGGAAAAAGTTTCAAAGAAAATACAGAAGTAATATGTAAACCATTTGAAACAAGTAGTGAGCAAAATAAAATTCATGGAGTAGTTATGCAAAAAACAAAAGATAGTAATAATTTATTAGAAAAAAGTGATAAACAAATACAAAATATAAAAATGAATCTTGATCACAAAAATAATGAGTTTATAGATAATATAAATGTGAACAATAAAAAAATTTGGTTGCAAAAGGATAAAATAAATAATAAAGTAACAAAAATTAAAATATATGACAGAAACATGGTGAAAATGAATATTGAATTGCAAAAAGGAAAAATTAATGATAAAATAACAATAATGGAAAGGAATGGAATAAACATGAATAATAAAATTTAATGAAAAAAAGGTAAAACAAAAGATAAAAAACAAGAATAGAAATAAGTGAAAAAAATAAATAAATAATAAATGTACGTGGCAAACAAAAATCTTGAGTTGAAAAAAGGGAACATAAATAAGAAAATAATTATAATAAAAATGACTGACATGTACGTGGCTAACAAAACATTTGAGTTGGAAAAAGAAAACAGTTGAAAATATTAACATAAAATTTCAATTGAAAATTTTTGAAATAAAATATAGGCTTGAAATTACAAAACAAGCAAGATTCCATAGAAGGAGAGACAAATAATAAAAATGAAAATTTAGGGAAAATAAATTGTAGGTAAAAATTTGATAGGCAAGTTAAGGAATAAAAAATGGAAAAAAGTAAAAAATAGTTTGATAGATAGGTAGGATTTCAGAAACATTTGAATAAAAGAAAATAAAATGAAAAACAAAAGTAAAGAAAAAAATACATCAATGAGAGAAAATATTAGAGGAAACAAAACAACGCCTAAATAAAAAGTATAGAAAGAAAAGAAAGATATTGAATAATATAAAATAAAGAAAATAAAGAAAAAGAGTATTGTGAGAAATGAAAGTGGAAATGATAATAATAATAATACTAAAGAAGTATATTATAAGAAATATGATGATGATAATGATGAAGGTATATTGATAAATAATATGAAGGTATATTAATAAATAAAATGAAGGTATATTAATGAATTATAAATGAATATAATATGTTAATTATGTTGAATAATGAAAAAGCGAAAGAGTATGTACACAAAATAAAAGTAAATAAAATGAGAGATTCAAATTAATAAAATATCCAATTCAATATGAATTTAAAGAACAACTGAAGGAAAAGATAGGAAAAATGATAAAACAGTATAATTGAAAAGAGTACCAGTAATTGTGAAATCGATAATTGAAAATAATATCAGTATAAAATATAAAATGAAAGTAAGATAATAATAAAATATAAAATATCATATATGATAATATCTTGAAAAGTTTTCTCTCTTGATCCGAAAAGAAGTCCAATCAAGTTTTCTGGAACAAAAGAACGTAGTACTAGTAGTTGTAAATAATAGTTGTCGTTGTAGAACTTGATTTTCGGGAAATCCAGCAAAGTAGTTTTCTGAAAGTAGAAAAATAGTATTAGTCAAAGTAAAGTTAATAAATATAAATAAAGAAATTGATATTCAAAATTTTCTAACTAGTAGAAAATTATTGCATATAAATTTAGGAATGTTGTTATGTTATGCCAGTTATAAGTTTTAAAAGGAAAAAAAACCACAAAAAAAATAATTACTAAATAGTTATTAGTTTCAAGAGATTGTTTTTACATAATTTTGGAAGTTCTATTTATTTGTAAGCCTATGTATAATATGGAGAGATAAAAATGTCAAAATATTATAACACAATCAATTTCATACACTGTCATAATGATTATAACCCATAATTGGTAAAAAGACAACAAAAAGTCTAGATTTACAAAATTTTCATGAATAAAAAGTGATCAACACATTTATAAATTTGAAACATACAGTATATGAAATTGTAGATAACTAAAAGTAGCCAATGGTAGAACAGCAAACTTCTTGATGACAATAGCCAATCAGGGAATAGATGGTCATATGGAGAATTGGAAATTGTGAGAGAATAACAACGGGGTGATGTCATAAGCAATTATTATTGAAATTTGTACATAGTAATAAGAATGGAAAAATAGTTGTATATATAAATTATATAAGATGAACCCAAACAGTGAAATGTGACAATTTAGAGCGCAAATTCAAAAATTCGAATCGGAGGGAAGGAACAAAATTGGTATCCTGGTGACAGAAAAAACAAAGCCAAGAGGACATCGGAAATAAATTTACAAGGGAATGCCACGCAACATTTTGGGAGAAAGAAAAATGACAGAAAGAAACACTCCGAAAATCTCCCACCTCGATAGGTTTCTAAATAAAAGATTCCTTCTCAGTAGGAGTGGCAAGCCCGTCTAGCATATAGTGAGAGATAAGTGCCATGTGAAGTGGAATGAATAGAAAAATCGAATTAAACGGTTTTCTTCACATAAAGGATTCAATATAAAATTGAACCAGAGAAAGGTAGATCTCAGGTGAAAAACAACTACTTTCCTGGCAAATACCACGCAGAACGTTGAATGATATTCACCTGAAAATCCATGCATACTTCCATATAATATCAATGGACATTGAATGCAAATTTTCTTTCTGATAAGCTCGATTATGTTTAATTTATGTCGTGTTCACCTAACAATCCGCATACCGGTTTCAGGCTTCTTGGCCCTCATCAGTACGGAGTAGTCAAACAGCCAAAGGTCCAAAGAACTCTGGCTGAAATGAGACACAACGTAAACAAACTGTTGAGAATGAATCACCCTTTATATATATATATATATAGGAGTTTCAACTATTATTATTGGACAGATATCAATTTTGTACTTTATGACGTTGTCACAACATAGCGATTTTTAAAAGTAGGATTTGTCCATTATTCAAGTAAAGGTCCCTCAATTACATTGAATTCTTACCATTTTCAACATTTGGCGACCGTGACAGGACAAAAAATGGAGAATTTCAATCGTCTAAAGAAAGAAAGGGACCAGCTCAGACGAAACTTCAACAAGACTTGCGAGGAGTTAAAAAGTATGTTGAAGGATAAACAAGTTAGAAAAGAAGATGTTACAGCTCGCCTGAATCAATTAGAAGACAAAGGTGATCGTCTTTTCGCCTTGGATGAGAAGATTCATGATGCAATATTTTCCTTCAGTGGTGATATTCAAGATGAAGAATTTGAACAAGAATGTGAGACTGTCGAAGCCTACAGAGATCAACTCATCAAATATAAGTCCGAAGGTTATTATTTCCTGAATGAAGTGAAAGCAGTAGACGTTTCCAGTTCCAGGTCTACAGGAGGAGTCAATTCGAGGAGACACTTTCGACTACCCAAACTGGAGTTGAAGAAATTTGATGGTGACGTTAAGAATTGGATCGGTTTTTGGGGTCAGTTCAAGAAAATTGACGAGGATGAGGATATCGACAGAGAAGATAAGTTTCAATACTTAATACAGGCCACTGAAGTCGGAAGCGTAGCACGAGAACTTGTCGAAAGTTTTCCACTGTCTGGAGATAATTATGGAAAAACCATCAAACAGTTGAAGAGCAGGTTTGCAAGGGACGAATTTCTCATAGAGGTTTATGTAAGAGAACTATTGAACCTCGTACTGAAACAATCCATGAAAAATAAACCAGGTATGTCATTATCCAGTTTATTTGATAAACTAAAGACACAACTCAGAGCTCTAGAGTCTTTAGGCGTAACTTGTGATAAGTATGCAGCAATGCTCTACCTCTAGTTGAATCTGCGCTAACAGAAGATGTCCCAAAGTTTGGGAAAGATACAGAACTTCAATTGTTAAAAAACAAATCAATGAGCAAGAAGAAGGTGATAAAGTAGAAAATAAATCCACTAATCATTTGAATCTGTTATTAGATTTTTTGAAAGCGGAGGTGGAGAGTGAGGAACGAATCAACCTAGCACGCACGAGTTTTGGACAAGGGAAAGAAACCCAGAGGAACGTCAAACCAGGAAAGGAGGCCGAGAACGAAAAAGGAAAGTTATACAGTACAAGTAAGATGAAAGAGCAGAATGAGCTATATACAGCAGCCACAATTTTCACATCTCATGAGAAATTTGGTAAGAAAACTCTGAATTGTTTATTCTGCGATAAGTCACATTCGAGTCAAGACTGTATGAGAGCACAAAAACTCACATTTGAAGAGAAAAAAGATTTCATTTTGAAGAAAAATTGTTGTTTTGGATGTTTGAAACCCAATCATAACATAAAAAAGTGTAGAAATTTCATCAAATGCCTCATATGCAGTAAAAAACATTTTCCCATCATGTGCCCAGATTTGCAAGCGAACAAACAAGTTGAGAATGAGAATAACAGTAGCGGTCGTAGGTTGGTATCTGAGGACGTTGGGAATGTGCTCACGAGTAATAATATTAATAGTACCACTGAGACATTGTTGCAAACTATCCTTGTTCGTCTTGTCAATAATAATAAAACAAAAATTGTTAGAGCTTTATTGGACTCTGCTTCTCAGAGGTCATATTATGGGTTTTACAAAGATTGGTGAAGAAACTATTATACAGAGTGTTTTTGGGGGTTCTGAGTCGTCTCCACAGATACATGGTATTTATGATATTTCTATACAAAGTTTGGATAGTTCTTTTCAGTTCAATGCTACCGTATTGAATCAAGATAGAATTTGTAATTATGTACCAAGGTTGCAGAACTCGAGATATATTAAGTTCTTGAACAAGAAAAATGTAAAAATTGTCGATGTTGATGGTAAAATTTGTGAAATTTCACTTCTGCTTGGTGCAGATTTGATCGGTCAGTTATTTACGGGGACTATTGAAAAAGTTGATGAATATATAGTTGCTCTTGAAACACGTTTGGGTTGGACTGTAATAGGAAAGCAATATAGTAATTCCAACGTTTTGACCACATTTTCTTGTTTGAGTCAATCTACTATTTCTGAGTTATGGTCATTGGATACTTTGGGTATAAAAGATCCAATCGAGGTGAAGAATAAAGATGAGATACAGACCGAGGTTATGGAAAATTTCAAAACAACAATATCACTAAATCATGACGGTAGATATGAGGTATGTCTTCCTTGGATCGAAGGACATCCGGAACTTCATAATAATTTCAATTCATCAGTAAAAAGACTAGATAATATCACGAAAACACTATCAGCATCGAATATTTTACTGATTACGAAAATATTTTTCGGGAATGGTTAGAATTAGGAATTATAGAAGAAGTTATTGAGGATGAATTTGACAAGAATATTTATTATTTACCACACCATCCTGTGATAAAGGAGTCTAGTGTCAGTACGAAGATTAGACCTGTTTTCGATGCTTCTAGTAAAGACATCAAAGGAAATTCTTTGAATGATTGCCTCGAAAAGGGCCCCAATCTAATAGAACTTATTCCCCTATACTTTTACAATTCCGGTTAAGATCTATAGGTGTGAGTGCGGATATCAAAAAAGCCTTTTTGCAAAGTAGTCTTACGAATAAAGATAGAAACTTTTTACGATTTCTATGGTGAAAAGACAAGACGTATACAGCATTCAGAACATATAGACATTGTAGAGTAGTGTTTGGCGTTTCTTCTAGTCCATTCCTTTTGCCTGCTACAATTTTATTTCATTTAGAAAAGGTACCACCAGAATTCAGGGATACTGCAGAAAAATTAAAAATCCTTTTATGTGGATAACTGCGTCACAAGCGTTGATAGTATGTCAGAATTACAAAAATTCATCATGGAATCAAAGCATATAATGTCTGAAGCACAATTTGATTTGAGAGGCTGGATTCATTCATTTGGTCAGGCTAATTCCGATGTTACTTGTAACGACAATATTACATCATTGTTAGGTTTATCTTGGGATTTTCGAAATGATAAACTTTTTTGTGATGTTGATTCATTAACAAAACTAGAGGATATCTCTTTAACAAAAAGAGGTTTATTATCAATCGCTCAAAGGGTATTCGATCCTGTGGGGTTTACTTGTCCAGTTACTTTAATTCCGAAGATTTTGCTACGAGAGACTTGGAAACTCAAACTTGGGTGGGATAAGGAATTGCCTGAGAATATTATTAAAGAAATCAAGAGATGGCTGCAACAAATATCGTGGCTCAGTTTTTGTAGAATTCCAAGATCCCTCTGTGAATTCCCTCTTAAGGATGCAGTGAGTACATCCCTACATGTTTTCGGTGATGCCAGTAAACTTGCGTATGCTACTTGTATTTTTATTCGTGCACAACTAGGAGAAAAAGTGTCTGTTCAACTAATTGAGGCAAAGTCAAGAATATCACCAAAAAATTGTTACTTTACCGAGATTAGAATTATTAGCGGCTGTACTTAGTGCCAGGATATGTCAATCTGTGAAAAAAGTGGATATTCTGAGCAATATTAAAACATATTTTTGACTGACTCCATGGTTGTTTTGGCATGGATTAAGACAAAAGAGAACTGGAATACTTTCGTGGGAAATAGGGTTAAAGAAATCTGTACCATCAGTAATCCGGAAGATTGGCATCATGTTCCCGGAAATTTGAACGCTGCCGATCTACCATCCAGAGGGTGTAATGCTAAGAAATTGATGGAAAGTAATTGGTGGTACGGTCCGGAATGGTTACGGTATGAACCCGAATTTTGGCCCCACTCTGAGATAGATTTTTCGGATGCTGAAATCTATGAAGAGAAAAGGAAAAATATTATTTCGATGGTGGCACCCGAAAAAGTCAGAATAACTGAAAATTTCAATAAATTCTCCAGTTATAGTAAAGTTCTAAGAATGATTGGATGGATATTGAGGTTCAGTTATAATATGAAAAATAAAGGAAAAGAATTAAAGGTGAATTGAATTGTGAAGAAATAGAAGAAAGTGAAACCCGTCTTTTGAAAATTATACAACTTGAAAGTTTCGGAAAAATAGATTTGGGCCTGATACATAATTTACAAGTTTTTGAGGATAACAGAGGTATATTGAGAATCAAAACGAAGTTGATGTTACGTGAAGATACAAATTATTTCAAATTCCCTATTCTACTTCCTTCAAATCATGAAATAGTAAATAAACTTATATTTGAACAACATCGTTTGAAACAACATACTGGAATCACTAGCCTATTGAGTATCTTGCGAGAAAAATTTTGGATTCTGAAGGGAAGGAAAACAGTTAGACAAGTTTTATCAAAGTGCATCGTTTGTAAACGCCATAATCAGAAAGCTATCGAGGCACCTTTTGCTCCTTTACCTGAAAATAGGATAAAAGAGGCTGCTGTTTTTGAAGTTTCAGGAGTCGACTATGCTGGACCACTATATCTGAAAGAAGGAGGAAAAGCCTGGATCGTGTTGTTTACTTGTGCTGTATATAGGGCCGTACACTTTGAGCTTGTCACTTCTCTCCACAGACGCTTTTATTCTCGCGTTGAGGAGATTCATAGCCAGAAGAGGAAGAATTTCGACAATTTATTCAGACAATGGAACATGTTTCGTAGGTGCCAATAATCTTCTGAATAAAATAGATTGGGAAGAGATAGTAAAATATTCCTCTGTACAAAGAATTAGGTGGATCTTCAACGCTCCGACAGCACCCTGGTGGGGAGGATGGTGGGAGCGATTAATAAGAATAACAAAAGAGCTTCTCAGACGAAATTTAGGTAAAGCTTGCATCACCTACGAGGAACTCATGACAATTTTATGTGATTGTGAATCAGTGATCAATTCTAGACCAATGACATATTTTTATGAAAATGACGAACTCATTCCATTGACCCCTGCACATTTTCTACAGAATATACCGAGTAATGAAGTACCCGATCTTGATATGGTAAATAGGAATTACCTATTGAGAAGACACCGTTTTCTACAAACCATAAAAGACAATATTCGGAAGAGGTTTAGAAGAGAATATCTTGGGGATTTGGTACATTGTGGAAAAAGAAAAATTTCCGCCATTAAAGTTGGAGATATTGTTCTTGTGGGAGCAGATAATATGAAAAGATCTAATTGGCCTTTAGCGAGAGTCTTAGAACTTTACCAAGGAAGAGATAAAGTGGAGAGAGTAGCTCGAATCAAAATTGCTGGTTCCGGAGAATTAGTTCGCCCCTTACAACGTCTTTATCCATTGGAAGTATCAGCAGCTGATAGTCGAGATTCTTCGTTTTTCGAAACTGACCCAAACCTTTCCAATAATAACAATACTAATCAAACGTCCCAGATGTCAGATCCTAATCAAGTCTCTACTCCAAAAGACGAGAGAGAAGAAAACCAGTGTGGCTCATCATCAAGAGAGGTGACGCCGACGGTAACCAGATCAGGACGCGTAGTCAAGATTCCAAAACGATTCGAGCCCTAATCATCATTGGAAATATGATTTTGTTTCTTTTTCTTCTTTTGCAAAATGAATATTGCAAAGGTGGGAGTATGTTGAGAATGAATCACCCTTTATATATATATAGGAGTTTCAACTATTATTATTGGACAGATATCAATTTTGTACTTTATGACGTTGTCAAAATATAGCGATTTTTAAAAGTAGGATTTGTCCATTATTCAAGTAAAGGTCCCTCAATTACATTGAATTCTTACCATTTTCAACACAAACCATCATCGATCTTGTAACACCTATAGGCACGCCGGAAAAGATAAACTTTAACTGGCGGTACCTAGTGACAGAAAGAAACACTCCGAAAATCTCCCACCTAGATAGGTTTCTAAATAAAAGATTCCTTCTCAGTAGGAGTGGCAAGCCCGTCTAGCATATAGTGAGAGATAAGTGCCATGTGAAGTGGAATGAATAGAAAAATCGAATTAAACGGTTTTCTTCACATAAAGGATTCAATATAAAATTGAACCAGAGAAAGGTAGATCTCAGGTGAAAAACAACTACTTTCCTGGCAAATACCACGCAGAACGTTGAATGATATTCACCTGAAAATCCATGCATACTTCCATATAATATCAATGGACATTGAATGCAAATGTTTCTTTCTGATAAGCTCGATTATGTTTAATTTATGTCGTGTTCACCTTACAATCCGCATACCGGTTTCAGGCTTCTTGGCCCTCATCAGTACGGAGTAGTCAACCACCCAAAGGTCCAAAGAACTCTGGCTGAAGTGAGACACAACGTAAACAAACCATCATCGATCTTGTAACACCTATAGGCACGCCGGAAAAGATAAACTTTAACTGGCGGTACCTAGTGACAGAAAGAAACACTCCGAGAATCTCCCACCTCGATAGGTTTCGAAATAAAAGAGTGTAGGAGTGGCAAGCTCGTCTAGCATATAGTGAGAGATAAGTGCCATGTGAAGTGGAATGAATAGAAAAATCGAATTAAACGGTTTTCTTCACATAAAGGATTCAATATAAAATTGAACCAGAGAAAGGTAGATCTCAGGTGAAAAACAACTACTTTCCTGGCAAATACCACGCAGAACGTTGAATGATATTCACCTGAAAATACATAATTGTTGTCATGGAATATTCCAGGAAATGGGTAGAAGCCTCTGCCATTCCAGTCCAGGAGGCATCCACATTATCCAGGTCATTGGTGGACAACATCTTCTCAAGATTCGAAGTACCAATGGAGTTACATTCTGTATTGAAGTTATTCAAGAAAGTTTATGAGCTGATGGGTATCAAGAAGACCAGAACTACGGCACTTCACCCCAAGACAGATGGCATGGTTGGAAGATTCAACCAAACTATGGAAGAGCATATTTCCGAGGTAGTAGAAAAACATCAAAAGGACTGGGACAGACACCTTCCACTATTTCTGATGACATACAGAGCAGTCGTCCACGATTCAACCAAGCTTACCCCGGCTAGCATTATCTTCGGAAGGGAACTTCGATTGCTCTGTGACTTGGTGTTCGGATCATCAAGCAACCAAGAGTTTGAGGTGCATAGGACAATGCAAATAAACTGATAGACAGCTTGTTGAAAATCCCCGAAACAGCTCGCAAAAGGTTGATAGTGGCAAGTGACAGGATGAAAGGTGTTATGATTTGAAAGCTAATTCAGGAGGATCAAAGAAAGGTGACCAGCTTCGGCTGTACAACCCATAGCGGAAGTGTAACGTTTTATTATCCAATATATATACTCATTAATGTTTTAAAATATATGTTCTGAATGACAAATTTCAGAAAATATGCGACACTGAAAATATGCAACTGAACTATATAAAAAAGGAGAAGGTAAGGTAACATTATACTGAGGCTTATGTTACATCCCTCATATTATGAAAAATAAACTAATGGAAATTCTTAGATCTAGCTTTTCTGGAGGCTACACTTTTCTGCCAGACCTGGTCCCATAATTGGCAATGGGTAAAACATTCTCATGTATGCAACTATCGGGAACGATCGAATTGGAATGACTATTATCAGTATCTTGGTTATTGATATTTCTTTCGATTTATAATGGTTGTTCAGAAATTCCAGGATCAGGAATTCTCACAATATCTTTAGAAAGCTGTCCTGGAAAATTAGCCCTTGTTTTATGCTTTTTTCCGGAATTCCTTCTGATGGTTTTTCCGTCAGCTGTTTTTATTATAATTGATCTCGCGTTTTCCGTGTTGACTACTTCACCTCCTTTCCTGTTTCGATGATCAACTTTGTATCTTATTTTATCACCTATCTTGGGAACTTCTTTGATTTTCGTATGTCTGTCTCCATATTCCTTTTGTTTTTTTCTCAACTTTGTCAATTCGGATCAACATCTTCAATTAATTTTGGTTTCAGAGTCTCCATTGATGTGGTAATCAAGGATTTGGTTATTCGGCTAAATAACCGTTCATTGGGGGAGCCAATTTGGTTGTTTCTTGGTGTATTACCATAATTATAGTAGTCTAACATCCGTGTTGTCCAAGGAACACTTTCTTTATTATATTTTTGTCAGTTTGAACGCTTCTCTCTGCTAAACCATTACCTTGAGGGTGATATGGACTGCTCGTTTCATGTTTGAAATTCCACTGCTTTGCAAAATCTTTAAATAGTCTACTTGAAAATTGAGGTCTATTATCCGATTCTAGTACTTGTGGAATTCCATGTATTGCAAACATGTCCTTCAAAATGTCGATTATTCACAATCACGTGGTTGACCTGAGGCGTTCAACATCGATGAATCCTAAATAACTGTCCATAATGACAATGTATTCGTGACTTTCAAACGTGAACAAATCTATTGCAACTCTTTGCTACGGTAGTTCGATTCTAGGTTTACAATTGATAGGTTCTTTATAATTTGACTGTTGCGTCGATTCCCGTATTCTACATTTCAAAATGTAGTTGGCAATATTTCCATATTGTCCTCTCCAATAAAGTAATTGCCTGGCTCGCCTAAGACAGCTTCATTTACCCAAATGTCCTGTGTGCTACTTCGGATTGAAAAACTATTATTTGTTCGTCTTTGAAGATTAAACCTTCATATACGGAGAGTTCTCCACGGAAGTTAAAGTAATGCTTCACTATTTCGGGTAGATTTGATTTCTCATCTGGGAATCCCTGATTTATATACTTCACAAGGGAGAAGTTCAATGTCTGCTCCGGTAGCTTCGACTAAATTAGTCCTTGCATTAGCAGATATGGGTGAAACAATTTGAACTATCAGCTCTTCGTCAGATTCCTTTGGATTATCACTCGAAATCATATTTCGGCTCAAAAGGTCTGCAATAGGTATGTCTTCACCTTCCTTATAGATAATGGTTGGCGAATACGACTAAACATCGGAAATAATTCTCTGTAATCTGGAAGGTGCACACAGTATCGGTTTTTTGAATATCGTTTCGAGAGGTTTATGATCGGTTTCTATTGTTAGTCTCCTTCCAAATTCATACTCATGAAATTTCTGACATCCGCGTCGTATGACATCTTTGGTAACATCGTAATATCTGAGGACTGGTGGCGTTCTCAGGACCCCTTTAATATTTTTTAAAGCCGCATCTTGTTCGAAAGTCCAATTAAAATAAACATCTTTCTGCAAAAGTTTTCGTAATGGCTGTCAGCTCCGACATATTCGGAATTAACTCATTCAGATATTTTATCATTTCTAGTAGTCTCTAAACTTCTGTGATATTGCTAGGAACTTTTATGTTGTTTATCGCTTCGACTTTCGATGGATTCAATGCTATACCATTTTCTGAGAGAATGTGACCATGAATTCGATAGATTTAGCATTAAAAATACATTTGTCGTGATTCAACTTCAATTCAGCCTCTCTCAGTGCATTCATCAGACGATCAATTATTTTCTGTAGTTTCTTTCCACTTTCAGCATAAACTAATATATCATCTATATAGCTATGTGTATGTGGAATACCTCTTATTGCGAAATTCATTACCTCTTGAAAGGTGCTGAACTTGATCCAAAAACCTTGTGCAAGAATATCTTCTTCAAGGCGTTGAAAATATTTCTGACTCTTGTCATTTGCCAGAAACCTCTTTTACAGTCGAGAAGAGTGAATAATTTGGAAGAACTGATATCAGCTGATATTTCTTCCAGTGATTTAAGAGAATAATGTCTCCTGAGAATATTTTTATTGAGATCAGTTGGATCCATGCAAATCCTTAATTTATTTTGCTGGTGAACCACAACTATTGGGCTGACTTGGTTCTTTGATTGATTGGATAACACCAAGAGTTACCATGTTATCAAGCTCTTTTTTAACTTCCTCTCTTATACAATAAGGAATTCTTCTAGTTGGTCTAATTTCAAACTTTGGATGATCAACTAGATCTATATAATATTCAATGTTTTTCAGACACCCAAGTCCTTGGTAAATGGTAAATTCATCAGTTTATTTCAGTTCATTGACTTGTACAAAACTTTCACAAGATTCTCTTCCGAGTATTAGTGGAACATCTTTTTCGACAACTTTAAAGATAATTTTACTTTTATTACCTTCAACATTGCAATTCAAGTGTGCCTCGCCAATAACAGATAACTTGTCATCTGTAAAGCTTATTAAGCTTTTGGTGTACGAAGGCTTCATTATACGGTAAATTTTTTCAGTTATCCACTTCGGAAGAACATTACACTGTGCTCCACTATCTAGTTCAACCTTTATTTTCTTCTCTCAAACTTCTCACCTCGTGCCACTATTCAGCTTCACTAGTAATACTTTTTATATACAGTATTTCTTCTTCATCTTGACATTCGCTTTCTTCAACTGAATGTATTTTTCTTGGAGTTTTCTTATTTTTCACCCAACACTGTTCTACGAAATCACCCTTTCCGTAACAATTCTCACATCTGTTTTTATATGCTGGACAATTTTGTGTTTTGTTCCACATCTCCTTCAGTCAAATGAATCAATTTTATCAATATTTTTCTTTTTGTCTTTCACTAGCAGAATGGTTTTGCTTTCACCATTTTCAATATCTTTCAATTGCTTTGAAGCTTGTTCGATAGCTCGACATATTGTTCAGATCGAGATTTTCTTCATTGAGTAACTTCTCTCTGAAAGTATCAGAGTTTACGCCAAAAACTATTATATCTTTTAACAGACTATCATTCAATGATGCAAATTCACAAGTTTGGGCTTGCGTTTTTATAAGATAAAAAAATTCATCGAATGTCTCGTCTTCCTTCTGAATTATTTAGAAAAAGTTGTATCGTTCGAATGAAATATTGATTTTTGGGTTGGAGTATGCTCCAAAATTAGATTTTATTACTTCCACGTCTTTTTGGTCGTCGGTGGTGAGATTGAAATTATTGAAAATTTGCAGTGACTCTGGGCCAATTGTCGCCATGAAGGTAGCAGCTTGAACTCCTTTCGGTTTCATGTGTGGCGATACTGTACCAGTTGAATTGCTGTAACCAATTTTTCCAATTGGCTGACATGTTTCCCGCTAGCGGCTAGTTGGTTATTTGGTTGGTTGAAACCTGACGAGCCAGAGACAGGGTTGGCCCTTAGCTTCCCTTGACACTGCGACCAGCTGGGGTGTATTGTATCACTCTGTCGTCAGTGGTTCCTCATTCAAATAGGTTTGTGCCTTCAATTAGGTTTAGTAGCCTGTTGATAAGGTTCTTCGGATTCATGCCTGTTTCCGGGCTGATCTCTCCAAAGGTTCTGTGTCGCCTATTACTTAGGGCGTCACAGTCGAAGATGATATGAGAGGCTGTTTCCTCCTCTTCATCACATAGCCTACACTCCACGGTTTCCCTGCGTACTCCCATGGTGTTTAGGTGTTTTCTTAGGCCGCAGTGTCCAGTCAACAGACCTATTATTATACGTGCCTTCGTTCTGTTCAGGTTCAGAAGGTCAGCCGTCAGGGTCCGGTCAAGATGCCCTACCATGACTTTGCTGTGTATTTGCCCGACAGTTTGATCCCAATATTGTTGGTCTTCTTTTCATCCACTCGTCGATAGGGTCCTGCATCGGTTTTTGCTAATCCCATGTACAGGTTCTGGCCCTGTGAATAGCGTTTCAGATGCTTGTCTAGCTAGCTGGTCCGCTTATACGTTGCCTTCAATGCCTCTATGACTTGGCACCCATATCAAGGCGACCTTCTTGTGTTTTGCCAGCTCGATGAGGTTCTGGAGGCAGTCCCAGACCAGTTTAGACTTTATCTGTATAGAGTTGAGTGCTTTGATAGCACTTTGACAGTCAGATAGAATATAGATGTGTTTTCTTCCTATAACCACTTTCTAGATTCTTCTGAATGCATACCATAATAGCATGTGTTTCATCTTGGAATATCGTGGAGCATTTGCCAAGTGGTATTATGAAGTCCCTTCTTGGCCTTACCCCATGTATTCCTGCTCCCGTTCCTTCAACTGTCTTTGAACCGTCTGTATACCAGACCATGTCCGCAGTTGATTGTGATTCTATACTCGGGGCCCATCCAGATCCATCAATTCGTGTTTCCAATGGTTTTCGAATGAGTATAGGGGTTGCATGTAGTCTGAAATCATTTCGAGTTCTTCGATGTTGATTACATGAGTGATCTAGTATGTCCAGTTGTTCGGATTCTCCAGTTTTTTGTTTGTTTCAGTCTGTATGCACTCATCCTGGCCTCTCCAATGACATATAAGTCAATGGGTTCGAGGTTTAGGATGATTTCCATTGCAGCTGTTGGAGTGCTATCCATTGCACCCGTGATACAGAGACAGGCAAGCCTCTGGATTTTCCCAAGGTTGGTTTTTTCTGTCTTTGATTCGTTTTTGGCCACCATAAGAGTGAGCTGTATAAAGCCAGTGCATAGCTTTCGGTTTCAGCCCCCAGGTTTTTCCAAAAGCTCTCCTGCACATCATGAAGGTTATCTTGCTTTTATTGGTTACATGTTGAAGATGCGGGTTCCAGGTTAGTTTCTTGTCAAGAATCAGCTCTACTACTTCTCCGGGTGAAGGGAATTAGTGTTGTTTTGTTCGGATTTGCCCTTAGGCTCTCTCTGTTACACCATTCCTCTACTGTCCTCAGTGCATTTTGCATTAGCTCTGAGGTTGTTCGAGTATTCTTTCCTTTGATGAGGATGACCAAGTCATCTTGCATACCCTTGGTATCCTTTCTCAACTAATGTACTCAATATATTGTGCCTATGTAAACATTGACATACTCAGTACCTCAGAAACAATTCTACAAACAGAAGAGTCGCACACACAGTATCTTAGAATACCATAGTGCGCCAAATTCCAGTAATAGTTAAAGTCAAATTGTCTAAATAGATTTTATAGATATGTTATTTTAGAATAGAGTTGATTTCTGTCAAATTACTGAACTACTGTATTTCTATTTCTACTGTATTTCTATTTCTATTGCTGAATTCTTATATTCAGAGAAATTAGCAGTTCATCTACAACCATGTCCCACAGAAGGGGGGAGAGTATGCCCCCCTGTGGAGTACCTCTGGAAATTTCAACCTGCTCTGTTTCCTCGAACATGTTGGCTTGGACCAGTCTATTGTGAAGCATTGAGTGTATCCACCTGCAGGTGGTTTTGTCAATGCCTCTTTGAGTGGCCGCAGAGACCATACTTTCAAAGGAGGTGTTGTCGAAGGCTCCTTCGATGTCTAGAAAAGTGAATAGTGCAATTTCTTTGTTTGCTGAAGACTCTTCAAGTCTTGAAACAAGCTGATGAAGTGCTGTCTCGCATGATTTTCCTGTTAGATAGGCATGTTGGTTTTGATGTTAAGGCCGTTCTACAAGAGCGGTTTCCCTTATGTCTTTATATATCAGTTTTTCTAAGCCTTTCATCAATGTTTTATACGATATGTTCTGAATGACAAATTGCAGAAAATATTTGTCACTGACAACTGAACTATATAAAAAAGGAAAAGGTAAGGTGACATCATACTGAGGCTTATGTTACAGGATGTGGTGTATCCCCCAAACTAACACCGTTTCTGGAAGATTCGTATGAGGTGATCAACGACGTGCTTTACAGAATCCAGCGTCCTAAGACTGAGATGAAGGTGTTAACCTAGAAAAACTGAAGCCCTATCATGGTGAACAAATGGCTTTCTATAGGGACGATAAAAATCAGAGTGGGGACAGTGTTACGAATGAGTATTTTCTATATTCGTTGCAGATAGGAAACTTGTTCAGAAATCATACTTGTAGAATCGGAAATATATTTTAGTCGAAAACTCGCCTCATTAGAAATGTATTCCAAAAACAATAAACTACTGATACATTTCGAAAAAACAAAATTAATGCGTTTTTCCAAAAGTGGCATTAGAACATCCTACAACTAAGTGTTATTTGTCTTATGTCCAAATCCAAAATGAATTATTGAGAAAGTATAATGGAGTTTTATGAATCCCTGGTGATTTACAGTATTTCAGCTTCTCTCTCTGTCTGGGGCCTGAGGTATTCAGATATTCTGGAAAAAATCCAAACATTTTCTTTCAAGTGCTTGCTTTCGTTACAGCTAAACACTCCCGATCACTTGTCAAACTGTCATACTTTGTCTTCAAATACTTCTTAAATTGTCTCCTGAAAATGGAGGAAAGTAGATTCCCAAAAATATGTTTTGTCCGACTTGTCGACCCGAAATACAAGAGAAATTTAATACAAGTTGAAATTGAACTTTCAAAGGTTCCTCTATTTCAGAAAATTTTGACCAGTTCTACCTCTGAAAAATGTGTCTTATTCAGAGTCCCTATTCATGTGATCAGGATGTTAGCTCAGATTAGACTTACTGGTAAACAGCGACTAAGACTTGCTCATAGCGGACTTTCTTCATATTTGATTCCAATAATTTCTGCCACATTTGCAATTCCAACCTTCCACAAACCTTCGAACATCCTATGTTTGAGTGTCCTTCCCAACAACAATTAATCCCGCTAATACCCTCTGTCTAACACATATCGAATTGTTCCTCCGAACATTGAGAGATAGTGGTCTTGAGAACGCCAAACTTATTTCTAGATGCATTATGAATTTGATTAGACTGCGCTCTTTCGTCTTTAGTAGATAAATTAATAAAATTACTTTGATTTAGATAATGCCATGTTCTTTCTCTTCCTTTTTAGTTCTTATTATATTTTTTTTTGAATCCTAATGTAATTGATGACAAATAGCTCAACCACTCATTACTTACATCATCAATATGTTATTGTATTGAATTTCTTTCTTGATTATTATACTGGAAATAATATTCATGTATGGGCCAACCCCTTGTTATAAAACTGTGATGTTTTTTTACAACAATTAAGTAAGTAAGTGAAGTACGAGCATACGTTACCTTGCACACGCCAGACCATGTTACGGTCGCTTACCGAGGTCCATTTCCAAGAAACTGACGACGGCTTTCCCATCGAATGATCTAGTAATTTCCACGAATTGCTCAGAGATTCTGGAAACCATGAACGAGGGTATTCAAAGTCAGGCGTAAGATCATTGATTCATGCAGTATTTTCATGTTAGCGAGTGTGCGGTACATTTTAGTAGTAAACTGTGTATTGTCAGAGTGCATTATTGTGTTATGTTTTGGAAGTTGATAAATGGAAATTAAATTGATATTTTAAATAGAATAAACGAACCCCAGTCTCGTGATAATACTCTTCACTTACAAATCCGACAAATTAGTTTTTTTATTGTCATAATTTCCTTCACGATTTCAATGATATTTCTTGATTCTGAAATCATTATCAGTAATTACAATTAAAATTGATGTGGCAACTTTCGTGCTAGAGAGCCTAATGATTCTGAATTTTGTTCGTATCTTCCTGGGAAGGCGCGTTTCATTGGTAGGGGAGGGTGGGGCACATTCGTACACTTTTTTTCCATGTTGATTTATTAAGCTGTTAAATAACATATTGTACTGTTAGCTGCACTAGTAGATAACTACAAATCTTGGCAACAAATATACCAGTTGGATTCGATGATAAATTATTATTTCTGGGAGAAATAATGATATTTTTGGAATTGTGCATTTGTCCAATTGTGCCCCACCATGGGGTTAATTTGGACATGAGTGGGGTTGAATTGGACTAATTCATAACCATATTTATCATATTATTAAACTCAGATGACTACCTACTGGTTAAAATATATTTTGCCAACTTATGAATCTACTGGATGTTATTGAAAAATGATACATTGAATTTCAAGTATGATGATTGTCTTGTGGTGCCTTGATTTTGTGTAGGTTGTGGTAGTTTTGCCACAATATCCTCTCTCACAATCAGACTAATGTCTTTGGTGACCGGATAATAAAATCCACAATTCTCTTTGAATCTCAAAAAATTTACAGTTAGTTCATTACCACTGATTTCTTCTATGATGCTCACATAATAAACAACTTTTTTCTTCGTTGGAAACTTCACCAGGACGAAGTCCTCTACTTCAATGCATTCATCGTCCAACAGTTCATTAACATCTCCGTATTCACTACAGAGATCTATGTTAGAATCGGAGCTCACTGTGTCCTCCATATCAACGTCAGAGTTCGAAGAAGAACTCGAATAGGTTTGTTTTTTCTTAGGAGTTTCTTTTGTCGTTACACCAAGAGCATTAGTTTTTTTCACTAGTTGTCTTTTTACAGTTTTTGCTCGTTTCAGTTCTTGTTCTCTTCTCTTGGCTTGTTTAATATTTTCCTCTTCTTGTATTCTTTTCATTTCTGGAGTGCTAGTAAAGATACACGATTTTCCTTTCTTTCTTCCTCGTTTATTATCAGTCTTTGGTTGCAGAACGGGAAAAGGTCGAATACTGTCTAGTGTATTATTTTTCGAAGACTCATTTATTGATGAACGGCAGTTGAGTTCCGTCATAACAGTGTTTTCAAGAACAAAGTCTGACTTACTCGTACTTGCGATTGGTTCACAGGTATTATCATCTGGTTGTTAACTTGTAGATGGTTCACAAGTTTTATGATTATCTGATTGTGTACTTGAAGAGGGTTCACTAATTCCTCCGGGTCCATAGCTGAGAACCCCAGCAAATTCGTCATCATTAAAAACAAGGCTGTTTATTGGCCAGATTCCAGTTTTTTCGAATGACTTAGTGATATTGTGAGGAGTGAACGATAGTAAATATGGTTGTGAGGTTAATTTCGCAATATCGTTTATTGTAATTGCTTTACCAGGATTACCCACAATATAGTCATTAAAAGATGTCTTGCATCTAGATTTGAATGGACCATAGAGGCAAATATCAAGCGGCTGCATCCTATGGGGACAATGTGGTGGAAAGCTCAACATCACTATGCGGTTTTCTCGGCAATAATTTATCGCATTCAATGAAATATGCGTTTCGTGGTTGTCCACAAGTAGGAGCATTGGATTATCTGTAGAACTATTCATATGCTTCTTTTTATGTCCTAGAAGTTCTACAAATATTTCTGCACACATCCAACCAGATTTCGTAGCTCTTCCAATGGCACCAGGTACACTTCCGTACATATATTGATCTTTCATTCTCACTCGTGGAAAAATATATAGCGGTGGAATGGCTACACCAGTTGCGGTAATGATTCCACAAAACTTAACGAGTGTGCCTCTTTCTGAAGAAACACATTGGCCGACTTGCTTCATACCGCTCTTCGTTATAATTCTTGGAGCTTGCATTACTCTTGAGACACCACTCTCAACAGTATTCACAATTCGATCTGGAGAAAATTTATATTTAATCATAACTTCGCTATAATTTTTGAAAAACATTTCGACATTGGATTTGTTGAAGCCAGATGTACGTGCAATGCTAATGTTTTCTGGTTTTCTATAGGACAATTCTGGGTGGCGTTTCATAAAGGACCGCATCCATTCAATTCCAGCAATTTGGTTGTCATTCCAAACAAGCGGATATTTTTTAGATACAATTTTGGCAAATTGGAATGCTAAGGATCTCGTATGTAGATATGTTAGTCCAAAGTTCATTGATGATGCCTTAAGTAGATACTCTTTCAACTTTGTTTCTTCTGCCGAGGAGAAAACTTGCTGAGATGCATATTTTGAGCTAGAGGATATTTCTACTCCTGAATGATCATCACTGTCATTTCCAGAGTCTGATTTATTTGCAGGCTTCGCTTTTTTTAGATGAAAATGCAGAGTTGATTTCTTAATATTGTACATTGCAGCTGCATCTCTAATTTCTCTTTTATGCGTGATTACCTCATTTATTGCTTTACGCAAATCTTCCGTTGAAATGTTGGCTCTGTCTATTTTGCGTATATAATTCCGCACCATGCTAGAAAAAATATTGAATGTCAAGCACGATACACAGTAGGTGTAACGATTGTTTATATTCCGATAAAAATATTGTCTGATATAAATACCCTCAATGAATAAAAGTTCATGATAATTTACATCGAATATAAATTGATTTTTGCCAGTCAGGTCATTGTGATAAAAATGGGGCACTTTTGGACTAGTCCAAATCTACCCCATCATATCTGTCCAAATGTGCTCCACATATGAAAAATGTATTCATCCGATAATATCAAAAACACGTCGACAACAGTACGTATTCTTAGGTTATGTTAGTTGTAATAGACTAATCTTTAATAGAAACCTAAAACATCCTACCAAAAAGATACAAAACTACTGGTTTAATCTTACATTTGAGGTACAAAATAATTGGTTGATTATTTGACACAGTAAAATTCAATATTATTCGGATAAACACCTTGACGCTGTAACTACATGCACTAATGTTACCATAAAAGTGCGGAGTTGTTCTCATGGCGCTACAGGGGCGGGAAATTTATATTGTCCATATGTGCCCCTTGTCCATATGTGCCCCACCCTACCCTATATATTTTCCAGTTTCTGTAGCTTAAACTTCATGGTGTTCTATGATGAAGTGTCTCTGAGAATTAATTATTAAAGTTATGAAAGAAACAAAACCTAATATTATTATAGAAGGCGATTCTCCTTCATTGGAGGGATATTCAATATACAGGGTAATTCACTACAACATGCGGAAAATAAATAGGTGTAGCGGTTTTTCATGTGTGAAAGCCTCTTCAAAACTTCAGAGCCATCCGAAGGGATTTATTGAATATTTCTGCATCAAAACCTCCAACGATACGCTGGTGAGTACACAGCTCTAGCTAGTCCGTTGTCTCTATGAGTCAACGTTCCCAACCCAGAACGCATATTATTTTGTAGTAGGTCAAAGGTGAATAGCTATACGGTGCTTGCGAAGTATTGAATTAATTACAATGATAGATGCCATCCAATATATCAGTGTTTACGTCTTAGGAATACTATGAGCTGATGTGGAATAGTGTGATATGCAGCCCATGAATGTCATGCAATGTTTTTTTTGCAATGTTGTAGTGAGACATAAACCAAAAAGTAATTCCTACCAAACCTGGTTTTGTTGAGCTGTGCTTGTGTTTTATTTCTACTCCGATAAAAGAAATATGATTTGGCAGATTCCTTCGCATTACATCGAATTATTTGAGGCCGTAGGCAACTCATCTCTTGAAAAAAATTGATATTTTTTTTTCTCATTCCTTTTGGGTATAATGTTTTGTGAATCATGTGATTACAGAAATTAGTAATTTTTTCCGAAAATTAAATTGATACATTCTTTGATATTTCCCTCCCTGTAGAACTATTCGATGATTCTTCTAGAAGGGTATTCATTTGTTCTGTTATCTATAAATAATTTACTATCTTCTCATTGTTTTTATCTTTTGTAGTATCTGTAATATTGGAGCCTGGAAAAATAGTATCATTTTCCAAATAATTTTTTTTCCCGAGTTGAAAGATTACTTTTTAGGTATTCAGATGGGAATGGAGGATTGGAAATTTAAACAAGGATGAAAACTTCTGTTGAAAAGGTATATGCATCAGTTCAACAGGAAATAAAATAACTAATAAAAAACATTTTTGAAGACATGCTTTCATTTAAGCCGTGTACTAAAACGTATAAAATAAGTTAAAGTCATTGCTGACAATGTATTTGGTTTCGATTGTTGGGCGAAGTGTTCATAAAAGTAAGTACCAATTGATTTGATTGGGCAGTGATTGATTGGTTAGTGAGATCTTGTATAAGTATTTAATTTTCACAACGTATTCATGGAAGTAGGTACGAATTAATTTCATTGGACAATGATTGGTTGGTGAGTAACAACTTATCGACGTATTAATTTTATCACAATTCCCGCGACAAGCGTTTTGAAACCAAATATTTAACTTATTTTATATGTTTTAGTACACGGCTTACATAAAAGATTGTCTTTAAAAAGGTTTTTTATTAGTTATTTTATTTTTTCCTTTTAGTTAGTTCGCCTTAATCTGTTCATTTCTAATGGAGCACAGGTTCTTTCCTCTGTAAGCTTTGAGCTGAAAGAAATCATGATCTCCGACCCCAAAAACTCCCACACACCAATTTTGAATAGAATCTGACCATAATCACAAAACTCGTCCGCCATCCTGAAGTCGCCATCTTGAATTTATTGATTTTGACAAAAAACTCAAAATCTGCGACCGCGAAAATCACCGCATACCAATTTTGAATCGAATCGGACCATAATCACAAAACTCGTCCTCCATCTTGGGGCCGCCATCTTGAATTTATGAATTTCGACACAAAATTCATAATCGCCGACACCGAAAACCCCCGTATACCAATTTAGAATCGACTTGGACCATAATCCCAAAACTCGTCCTCCATCTTGTGGCCGCCATTTTAAAGTTATGAATTCTGATAATTTCCAACCCCGAAATCCCCCACATACCAATTTTGAATCGAATCGGACCATAATCACAAAACTCGTCCACCATTCTGCATTTATATGAATTTTGACAAAAAATTCATAATCTCCGACCCCGAAAACCCCCTACATACCAATTTTGATTCGATTCGGACCATAATTACAAATCTCGTTCGCAACCTTGGAGCCGCCATTTTGTTTTTTCTATAACAAAAACCCCATAATGCATTGTCACCGGAATTATGAACACCTGCCAAATTTCAAATTAATCGGTCGACTAGAAAATGGTCAAAATTCACTTGCAAAATTTGACCCAAACTAACAAACTAACGAACTAAGTGAGTTTTTTTAAGTTAAACGGCTTAATTGTAAAGAAACATAATAATGATGCAGATAATTTACTAAAAGCTAAAAAATAATTAGGTAGGTACCAGGTACCAGTCATCACACCACTCTCCTCATCATTGATCAGACTAAAATGAAATCGTGGGGCGTAACGTATCCGGAGTAAATAAGTAAATGATCGGTCTGAGATGTCGCACGATGATAGTGACGGGTTTACTTCTAATTTTGACATTTAAAGTGACACTTTTCAAAACTTGTTGACGTTATCAAATGTCTTACTTTTCATCACTAGTTGCGAAAAGTAAAATTTTTCGCAACTGGTGATGAAAAGTAGATTCCACCATTAGTTGCAAAAAATACAGGAATAAAATTTGTTATAATTTTAAGGCTAACCTACTTGAAGTACTTCTTCATTGCTATGTACATATTATGAAGATTAAATTTTATTCGAGTTCAATACATAATATGTATGGTAAAAACTAATTATAAATATTAATAACATAATTTGAACAATTGGTAATATTGCAACTCATGCTTTTCGGCATAGTCTTGAATATTAAAATTATTTTTTACTTTTTAGTGCTTGAAAGCATGTTCTTCAGTTTTTTCAAATATTTTTTTGTTTTTGATATTTTTAACTTGAATTAAAAAGGATCACATTATATCCAAAATTTAAAAAAATATTGTGGGAAACACGTTGGAAAACACTATTTTTCGTAACTCGCTCGTTAGGAATAATAGTGCTTTTTCCAACTGATTGCACAAATAACTATTACACACATTTTGCATACGTTGTCTATTGAGGAGATGCATCCAAAGCATGTAATAATATGAGCAGTTGACTGTAGATAATATAAATTCGACGCGCCCCACTATTTTATTTTAGTCTGATCAATGCGATGAGGAAAGTGGTGTGATGACTGGTACCTGTAACCTACATAATTATTTTTTAGCTTTCAGTACATTATCTGCATCATTATGTTTTCACAATAAACCGTTTAATTCAAAAATTTTTTTTTACTTATTTTATTTTTAAGTTTTTAGTGTTTTATTCAGTTACATAATTTTTCTCATTTTATTTAGTTCATTCAGTGCCTCATTATCACAAGGTTTATTTCCTGTCAGTTTGTTGCAATCTAACTCCTCAGTACATAATCTTTCCAAAGACTTTACGGTGGTGTACCACTAACGACGTATCATTTTTAGCCACCCTAGATTTCAGTTTTTAGGTATTGACTGTCTCAACCCCTCTATCCGCCATTTTTTTTGAACGCCATCTTGGATTTGGAATTTTTTCATGGATGGAATGCCATTCTACTAGTCAAGCCTTTTCATTTGATATCCATATCGAGGAAGTTGTATTGACTATCTAAACTCTATGATTTGCCTTTTTTCTCGGATGCCATCTTGGATTTGGGATTTTTTCATGGTGTACTGTATTCTACCAGTTGAGCCCTTTCATTTGATATCCATATTGAGGGGGTTGTATTGACGTCTAAACTCTATGATCCGCCATTTTGTTTCGGACACCATCGTGGATTTGGTATGTTTCCATAGTGTACTGTATTCTATAATCAAGCCCTTTCATTTGATATCCATATTGGAGGGGTTGTAAAAAAACCGCCATTTTGTGGCGCCGGCCATCTTTAATTTATAATGATACTGAATACACATAAATGTATTATCATTAGAACTAACGGTGTGTACCAAATTTCAGATCAATTGCAGGAAGGAGGTAAAATTTCAATTACTAGATTTGACCCACACAAGACACAAACAAGGCAAGCTAAATAAAACCGTTAAATAAAAATGGTGAAATTGCCTAGTCTATGAGCATTGAAAGTAATTTCAACTAAAATAAAAACAATACAATTTACGAAACAGTCTTCCTGATTTCTCATATCCTTGATTATTTTGATCTTTGTATATTCGTTTCAAGTCATACTATTGCAAAATAGCAAGATTCAGTAGTTATTTTTGAAATTTCAAGGATTTTTATTGCACTCTTCAAGTGTGGATGAAGATTTCATTCATTCCAGTTGAAAAAACAAACTTATGTTATGATGTGGTTTTCATTTCATTTCTGGTGTCCAAAATAAAAATATTTTCTTTGAAGAACTGATTATATTTATAAACAATGTTCCAAACATATTTCTTGTTAAACAAAGTTAGAAATTTGGGATAGAATGCAGTTTGGAGAAAAAAATCACTCGATTTTGTTTTCTGGACAGTTTTTTAAAAACCTCTTTTCTTGTGGAGAACAGTGAATTCGAAAAAATACAAAAAAAAATTCTTGAACAAAAAAATTTATAATATTTTGATTACAAAATAACACCAATTTCATATGGTGGTTTGCTCATACTTCATATGGTGGTTTGCTCATAATAGACAAAGGAGTGAATTTTTAAATTGTAGGATATTTTTTGCCGACTCTATTTTCATTTAAAATTAATATACAATTGCAATAATTATGAATTTAATAATTATTTCGATTAACATTATTTCATGGAAAACTTGAAATAGTGGATGAAAAAATAAGTTATTATTTCTTTTTTTAGGTCGTTGATCGGGTTCACAATCATCATATTTATATTTAAAAAAAGAGTTATGTGTAAAGGTTTTTCCAAATAACCGACATTTTACCACAATTATTCATTTTTTGTACATGAAAAAGTACTGGATTTGGTTTATTGGGAAAAAATATATCTAACCTTCACAATGACACTGATCGGTTAAAATCATAAAAATGCTCCTTAATTTTAATTCCATTTTCCATTAGGTTTTTCGGTACATCCCCTTCGCTAATTCGCAATGAAAAGTTATTTTGTAATTATTTTTATCAATTTTATATTTCAATATAACTTTTTCATATACAGGGTGATCCCCGAAATAGTACGTTTCTTGAAAGGGTATATAGAACACGCCATTGAGATCAAAAAAATTATTTTTTTCTGAAGTCCCCTGTTTCTCCAATAATTGAACATCAAAATGTATATCAAAATTTGGAAGTTGGCAACCCCTCATTCAATGATACATTCATTTCCACATCCGTCAAGGCTGCAGTGTGCAGTAATAACTCGTGCCGCTAAATTGAAATGTTTGTCACGATGATTTCTTTTTCTATTCGGGAATATCATAATATCCTAACTATTTATGATGGAGCTCATTGTGACGATAATGCAGCAATAAAAGTTCATGTTGAACGGTATCCAGAAAGGCGACAACCAAATACCAGAAGTTTTGTGGATGTGTACCAAAGGCTGTTACAAACTGGTAGTTTGGTACCGAAGAAAAAGAGTGGAAGAACACATAAGTAGTGATCATTTATTCGAAGCAGAAGAAAACATTTTGGATGCTGTCGCAGATGACCCAATGGTGATTACAGAGTCTGTGCTCCATGAACTAGAATCAACAATTTTTGCAAATATCACACCGTGCAGAAAAAAAAATTATTCCTTATAATATAAACCTAACACATGTCAATGAACCTGATGGACTCAGTACCCAGGCTAATAGCTAAATACGACGAAGTTCTACCATACAATTAGGAAAATAATGCCTAAAGTTGAAACTCTCAGATGTTGCCGATTTCGGAAAGCTTCAAACGAACAGCTTTAAACGAACAGCTGATGGGCTTTTTAAGTTCTGGGGATCATGATCGGCGAAGATATATCAAAAATTTCTGAAAGTCTTGTTGTGATGATGGGACCAATAGATAGTATTTCAATTAAAATCTACCTAATGCAAATTTGAAAAGCCATACCTCGCAAAGTAACTTTTTCCGCTCTAAATTTTCATTTGCTGTGTTGATTTTATCATGTTGTGAAGCATCTGTGAAAGTTGTATCAAAATCCAGCCTGCACCTATATTCCATACATTTATCAAACAATCTGTGATATAGAAACGTCTATTGAAGGACAGAATTTACTTTTTTTTGTTATGGGCTTCGCACAAAAATCTGCATATTTAGCTCCCTGCATATTTAGCTTCGATTTCTTAGGATTATATCTAATTCCTGGTATTTTCGAAAATAAAGTTAACTTTTCAAACTGACTCATGTTAATAACAATATTTCAAGAAAAATCGAGATAATGATGATTTAGGCGTCTTGGTTTTCTTAGAGAAAGGTGCAATATATATGTTTTTTGAATAATTGTAAATTTTCTTCACCATTCACCACGTCACGAAGAGATCATATTATTAGCAATAAATTAAAATTTACACCTTCTGCAGCCTCTTTTTCTCTTTCAACACTTTAATATAATATATTCTACAGTGATACGATTTTATTGGTTTAAGTCACTCATCTCATCCCACGGATCGATTCGAGTTATTCTATTGTGAATAGTTCCAAACACGGTTTCATCATTTGACAATAACGTTTTTATCTTCATATCTTACCTGGAAACAAATTTTTTACATAGTAAAGGGGCGCAGCAGTGTACATTAGGAAACAACTAATTTTTGCAATAAATTCTACGGGCAAAAATATGAAATGACTTCTATAGAGACTACAATCTATTAACATTTGATTATCTTTATCAACTCACTCCATCTTGTATTAACTGAAACTTGAAAGTAGCTGTCATGCATGATGTCGAAATAGTGTAGTTAGTTAGTGAAGAGATTTTTGTATACTTTTCAGAGACATCTATAACGTACCAATATCATTGGCAAAGGCTTGCCGTATATGCGAATTATTTTTAAAGAAAGTATATCATGAGGACGCAGGATATCATGTGGACGCGATCTTCAAGATACTAATGATCTGGTAGAATTTTTTTTTATGTTCTGGTTCCCACGAAAAGGGATATCCTGTAATGTTCAGAGAACATCGTGGGAACCAAGGGAAAGAAGGTAGGAGTTGGTGTTCTTCTTAAATTTCTGGAGGTTGTATGCCTCGGGGAACACCTCCCTAGGCAATGAGTTCCAAAGCCTCGCTGTTCGTTGGATGAACGAGTCTTTGGAAAGTGATGTTCTGTAGGTCTCCAAAGTGACCACGAAGGGGTGTGATGACTGAACTTGACGGGTTAATCTCGAAGAGACTGCCAAAGCAGGAACGATTGTTGATATTTCAGAAGAGCATCGCCCATGAAAATATCTATAAAATAGAGACAAATTGCCAACTTTTCTACGGTGTTCCAGACAAGTGAGCGAGTTTGTAAGCGAGGCATCACCGACGAGACGAATTGCCCTTTTTTGGACAGAATCCAATAGCCTCAGGATATGTTTAGGTGCCGCGCTCCAAATATGGGAACAGTATTCCAGGACAGGTCGGATCTGTGCCTTATAGATCATAAGCAGCTGAGTGGGGGTGAAATAGCTCTTGGCACGAAACAAAAAACCAAGTTTTTGGGATGCACTTTTGACAATGGACCTCACGTGATTTTCCCAGGAAAGGTTATTGCTGATAGTAATACCAAGCATCGATATGGATGACTTCAGAGGTATGGTTACTCCTGACAAAGTTATGTTAGGCACAGTGAGATCGGCTTTTCTAGAGAAAAGACATGCTTGTGTTTTGTTTGCATTGAATTCTACCAAGTTATTAGATCCCCACTCGAGAATTGTTGCTAAGTCCATATTTATATTATTAACATTTCTTCCTCGTTCATTTCTGGTTTCTAGGGCTGATATAGGGGCCCTGGAAGAGAAAGCGGTATGGAGGGTACTATCATCGGCAAAGCTGTGTACTGGACATGAAGTTGCTTTCAACAGGTCGTTGATGTGAAGTAGAAATAGTGTTGGTGCGAGAATAGATCCTTGCGGAACACCAGCATTTATGAGTAGAGTGTCAGATGAAACTCCATCGACCACTACATGGAGAGACCTGTTTGAGAGAAAACTAGCAAGCAGAGAACACAGCTGAGGGGCAAGCCATAAGACGGAAGCTTGGCGAGAGTCCCTGGTGCCAAACTCGATCGAACGCCTTGGAGATATCTAATGCCACAGCTAAAGTTTCTCCATACTTTTCAATAGATAGCTGCCATATATGTGAGACGTAAGCGAGCAGGTCACCAGTTGATCTCTGATGGCGGAAGCCATATTGCCTATCGTTGACAATTCCTGAGTCTTCCAGATATTTCATGAGCTCGATGTTGATGGTTTTTTCCATGACCTTTGAAATAATAGATAGCAGTGCGATAGGTCTGTAGTTGCTAGGTAGGGCCTTTTTGCCTTTTTTAGGGACTGGCTGTACTCTTGCAATTTTCCAATTGGACGGAAGTACCCCCAAATTGTAAGAGTGGTTGAACAACTTGCAAAGAACAGGTGTTAGTTCGGGGGCACATTTCTTGAGAACAATCGGCGGGATTCCGTCAGATCCACAGGCTTTGTTGGTGTTGAGACCCAGCAAAATCTTTCTGATAGTACGTTGGCGAAAGGTGATCTCGGGCATGTGACTGTCAATAGTGTAATGTTCGGGGGTTGTTTTCCCGATGAATCCAGAGTGGAATTTCCAGCAAATAGGTGCGCTTCTTTGGTTTGAGGAGGAAATGAGCTGGAGGTGAAGTTTCTTCCCACAGCTTTGGCGAAAGACCAAAATGAACGGGATCCGTTAGGACAATCAGCAAGTTTTGATCTTATTTTGGCATTGTGGGCATCTTTTGAGCATTCTATTGTCTCTTTGCATATGCCTCTAGCCTCGACATATGCTGCTCTGGTCTCAGGGCCCGGATTTTTTAGCAATCGATGGTATGCTGCCTGTTTGGAAGCCAAAGCTCTTGAGCAGTTTCTGTTAAACCAGGTCTTATCGGATGATGTTCTTCTTTCGGTATTCGGTATGTAAGTTTGCATCCCCAACATGATGATTTCAGAAATTGTCTCAGTACATCGTGTTGGATCTACTGAATAGAAACAAACATGAGACGGGGTGGTATTGTGCAGCTCGATGGTGAATAGAAAGAGCATGTTGTGGAGATGAGGGTGTGATCAGAGTTTCCAAGTGGGGCACAAACTTCTATTCTATACGGGTCAGGATTGGTGGTGAGGAAAAGATCTAGTGTATTGACATCAGGGATGCGGGTTGGTAGCTCGACCAGTTGTTCTAGACCATGAGTGATGGCGAAGGCCTCGGCTTGACGTCCCGCATCATCTGTTTTGTTAGAGAATTTGAGCCAGGCAGCGTTATGTACATTAAAGTCTCCCATGATTATGGTTTCAGCTGTTGGATGGTTCTCCTGAATGTAGTCCAGTTTGAGTGATAAAAACTCAAAGAGGTCGTTATATGAAGGTTCATTAGGTGATAGGTAAAGGCAGCAGAGGAACTTAGTCAGTTTGGTATCAGATAGCTTGAACCACATCACACCAAAGTCTTTCGGTTCCAAACTCTCTTCACGCTGGCATGAAAGGTTAGCCTTAGCGTAAAGGCAGACTTCACCTTTGAACCTGAATCGAGAATGGAGTTCGTAACCAGGACAAAGCATATGGACCTTGTTGGTGGACGAGTTTACTTGTGTTTCTGTTAGAGCCAGAATATCCGGTTTTTTCGTCTGTAGGTGATGGTGGACGTCATTGATGTTCTTGTTGAGTCCGCGGATGTTGCAAAAATTAATCTTTAATGTTGAGTCCCCTCGAGTACCTCTCGCCCGGAAATCCGAATGGAGAGGTATTTTGCTTCCGGAGTGTTTTACTCTAGGAGACTTCATCATTATTACTATTAGGATGCACCTGAAAATAAAGGAGTAATTGGGGAAAAGGAAAGAGGGAGGCCGGAAAGTATCGACCGAACACTGAAACATGGAATGATCCATTTCACAGTACATAAAGTCGATATGGTGGTATTTCACCGGGCGATGAGACCATCTTCCACCTACGGTTATCCTTTTAGTCGCCTCTTACGACAGGCAGGATTTACCATGGGGCTATTCTAAAGCCGACCCCATACAGCAAGAGAATAAATAATATACTCTATCAGAATTTACCTAAATGGGGTATTTCGAAAATATAATATTTCTGATTTGTTTGAGGATATGAACAGGGTGTTCATAAAATCAGATGTGGAATTATCTTCGACTGAAAGAACTTAAGTCACTATCTTCCATCGTTCCAGATCACCTGTTGGGAGGTATTAATGTTGAAAAGTAAAATATCCTCAATTGAATATTGATAAAAAGATTCTTCTGAAAATTGAAAAATGATGTAATTTTTTGTAATACCTATCTTCCCGGATAAAGTCACGCACATCTGATAGATATTTTGAAAGGACCCTAACTCAGAAGAAAAAATCTGAAAGTGAGAATTTACATTTTCATTCAGATGGTTATTTGATTTTTTCCAGTCTTAATAAAGAACTCATAGATGAATAAAGCAAAGAATCTTTTCCAAATATGTTCCCGTCAGAAATCACTTGTAACATTAATGCAAAAGTTTTCAATACATTTTTGTCGACAAAAATCTATTTCACGCGTCTACGATGATCAAAAAGACCAGAAGAATTGGGAAACACACTTTCTAGAACCAATTAGTATTATCTCCACCTGAAGAAACTATTGTATAACAAAACACGTTTCGTGATTTTGGAAACCCAGCTCAGTGAATATCATTAAGTGAAGTGAAGAGTGTCTTTTGTTTGCTTTTCTTCAATTTTGGATCCAATTGTTACGTTTTCTGTAAGGGAAATATTTTTGAAAGGTTCCTAAGTCACCAAGTAAAAACAGGCCGTGATCAAAACTTTCCACATGAAGACCTGTAGTGAAATTATCCATTCTGAGGCGAATCAATATAACTGGAAGCAACACTGTCGAATTCTTTTCACGACAATTATATCACATCGTATGATGTCGGATCCTAAGATCATAGTAGTGTATTTAATATTCGCTGTTCTTCGAAAAATTTTTGAACGACTTCTGAGTGGAAATATAATTATCACTACCTACCGAGAAAACTACCAAATATATATATATATATATATATATATATATATTTGAAAAAAATATATCCAACATGGATCATGGATTTTTCTACCTGAGAATGTATATATTATCACCATTTTATCAAAAATTTTTATAATTCCCTGTAATCAGAACTCGAATATACGGTTAGGGTTTGAAGATTTAATGGCTGGTGTTCCATATAAGTATCTTACATTACATTAATACATACAATTTCCCATGCAAGTATACTATAATCCATGGAAATTCGTATTTAAAAGTGATGAAACACATACAGGTAAAGCCCTACAGATTAACGGAACGAACTTATTTCACGCTGCCATTCTAGCAATTATCAGTACGTGAGAATATATCGCGATTAGTTCCAAATATGTGTCATGTGACATATAATAAAGACAATGGAAATTGTCAAGAAGTATTGAGCCAATACTCATAAATTTACTGTAACTGCCATTCTACATAACTTTCCAAAACTCTTATTCCATCTCTACCTGACCCGACAGACGTTTTCCTGTACAAATTTCTATATTCCCTAATATTTTTCCTGAAAACTCTCGTCCCGGGGGGACCGGGCCCATCTACTTGGTCGGGAGGTCCGGGCCACCCGACAACCCGATATCGGGAACACAATTATATAGTCGGCCGACGAGCCTACACATGACACGATTTCGAGTCCCTACGTCGGCCCTCCAATATCGGGCACGATAAATTGGTACGTATGTAGGCCCCTTTATATGTACCTGGAGCTATCGATAAAAAACTTGTTTTCATTGATTTATGCTGAAGTGGCTCTGAAAAATATCTGCAAATTATACAGTGTAACTGAGTTTTTACGATAGCAACAAATAATCGTTTTGGGTGTATTCCAATGATAATTTTTTACTTTTCTAGAAACCCATAGAAACTTTCAATTCAAATCATTCATGTGCGTTTTGGTCAATGAAAACATCATTATAGTGATTATTTTTTGACATTTCTAGCAATCAATGCAAACTTTCAATTCAAACCATTCATGTACGTTTTGGCCAATCAAAACATTATTATGTCCAGCGTGGCCTAAGCCGGGGAGGTAGTTGTTTTCTCACAAAAAATAACTTAATTTTTATCGTGGATTTTTCAATTCACCGAAAAATTGAGAATGTTTCCCTTTTCACCACACGAGAGTTCGATGAAGTTGGAAATAATTCTCCAACATTTTTTCTGAAACTTGTTGCTATTTGGCAATAGCCACTCGAAAATCTGTCAAATTATTTTCACTTTATTCTCACTCTCTTGTGATATTACAACTGAAAATAAGGATAACATGTACATATTTTTTCTTATGTCGAAAAAAAATATATACAGAAAAAATCAATTTTCAGTGTTATTTTTCCATTTTTGTGATCGCTCTTCCTAACACACCCTGTAACGTTGCAGAATTCATTTCCAAGCTGAAATATTTCAATTAACTTCCTAATAATCAGTCTTAGATAGTCTATCAAAAATAAGAATAAAATCCTTTGAAAGTAGGTAATACATTTTTTTCTGACTTATCAAGAATGTAATTATTCTCAATAAGCATGAAAAAATGCTACTTCCCAAAACTTCGCTGTTTGTTCGGTTACTGCTGGATTCCCGCAAGTTCGATAACCTTCACCCTCCTAGTGTCCATGTCAAGGCTGCTCGGTGTTATTGTTTATTTCTCAATCCATATGAACGAGTTCGATTTTGGCTAAATTGAGGATATGCCGATTGTATTTATGTTTCACCTCCCGAACACGCGGCCCTCTCAAATACTTCCATAGGACGAACGAACATCATTTTTAGCGCTATCTGCTATCTCCGGCTATTGAAAACACTCACTCAATTTTTCAACCAAAACACTACACACACTCGAAATCATATGTTTATCGCACGTAAAACTGCAGTTGTTCAATGTTTTTCTATTTTCACAAAAAAAAACACATTGTCAAAGATTAGGTGAGGTGGAAAAATCTGCTGTATCGTGTTAAAAAAAGTGAGACTAATTTAATAGGAGTGCAGCTCAGTGTTACACAATTGCTACATTTCGCTGCAAACGAAAGAACTTATTTTTATAATGAGCTGTATTTTCTTGACCAATATTCTGAAAAATTTGTAATTGAGGTAGATCAAATTTGTGTTGTATTTTACATTATGTAATATGCTGAAAATGCAGACCATTTAATGGGATTGGAAAGGCACCTATGCGATCCTGAAGTTGTTTTGATCTGTGTATGGTATTTATTGAATTATTTTAACAAGGCTGAGTTACTGGAAAAACTGTTCATTGCACTATTTGAGAAATACAATGGAAAAATATCTCATTGTTCCTTTGATTTTTCCATACAAAGAATGAAAACAAATGGAAAGTTCAAAATACACACGGAAAAGTTTAGTGTTTGGTAGTTATAACAAACTTCAGCGAACTGACATTTGATAATTTTTATATAGGTATATGGATATTTCAATAATATTCGTGTTTCGATTTTGATGATAATATCATTACGGATTTTAACCATCATATTCAATTAAACTTTGAAATAATGTATTTTATTACGCCCGTATGCATGCTCGGAAATTCCCACGTTGCTCAAGGAATTACGCTTTGCGGAGCTACCTGGGATTGCTGTTTCTCTGCTACCCGCAAGGAACTTATAGCAATCCAGGCCCCGATAAAATATATCTGCCTCCAGCAAGGTTGCCTTCACCAGAGTGCAATACTCAATGGTGGAATACGCCAGAGTTGTACTCCCAGATGGCATTGCTTCTTCCAGCATTCAAGACACCAGTATTTGATTCACTCCCACATGGTGCTTCTCTTCTTATATAATGGCAATAGAGTAAGACTTCCAAATAGCGGTTATTTCTGTGAAAATTTTATACCAGTCATTTTCAACCAATCAGATGCTTTATTTCGACATTGTTACTATAGTAGGGGTTTCTGTGTGTGTGTGTGTGTCCTTCTCGAATGTTGCGTCGGCGTGATTCCTTAGATGGTCGTCTATGAAGTTTGGATTGACATTCAGATCCCTGTAGATGTTTCTATTCGGGACGTGTCTAGGAGCGTTTACTGCCATTCTCAGGCTAACATTCAAAAATTGCTGGATCTTGATCCTGTAGATTTCTGTGCATTGGCCCTATGCGGCAGATGCGTACATAATGATGGGAAGGAGAATGGTCCTGATGAGGAGCAGCTTCAACTGAAGGTCCATGCTGCTTCTGCGTCCTATGAGGGGTTTGAGGTTCCTTCTGGCTGCCTTCGCTAGTCCGAGTCACGTGTTGTCTAAATATCAATATCTTGTCCAGGGTGACTCCTAGATATCCAGCTCCGTTTGCCCATGCGTTGGTCATTCATTATTAATTGTCCTGATTTTGTGGTTTGTCTTCTGGTGAATAGGATGGCTTGGCTCTTGTCTGCGTTTTGATTTGTTTTTGAAAAATCGTCAGTATAAACTACCCCCTCGATGGCCGGCAAATCAATCATTATCATATAGCCTTTCAGTAACACATAGACCAAATATCGACGTGGCTTGAAATTTTTTAGGGTGATTTTACGCGAAGAAAGTAAGAATATAGATCAAAATAAATTTGTAAAACCCTCATTACACTATGCCTTTTTCGTGCCTATTTTTGTGCCTATTTTCATGGCAAATTGTTGGCTAAATTTCCCCAAATAACTGCCACTATTACACCGTGTCTTTTTGATGATTGTTTCAGGCAGTAATTTCAGAGCTGCAAATATAAGATAAATTGACATTCACCTCAAATGATAAAGTAATTTAGTATACCTTGATTATTTGTTTCAACTTCTTTCTTAGCTGGTGCGAAATTTTTTAATTATTTTTGTCATACTGAACAAAACGAGAACTATGTGATAAATTTCATTTATTTGTTGGTTTTGTCAAGTTCAACAGATAATTACTCTGTTGGCAAACCTGACATTTCCACAAAAGTCCTTGAAATCCCCTCGATTCAGGAGGAAAAATAGAACCAGTCCAATTTATTTTCATGCCTGAAACAATCAACAAAATAGTCTCGCGCGAATGCGTATTTGTTTAAAATTTCAGCCACCGGCAGCAAGGCCGTACTCAGGGAAAGGGTAAGGGGGGTTGAACCCCCCGAAATCTGTAAAATATATCTGGAATGAGGTGAAAATCAGGTAGTTTTATGTACATACCATACACTAATTCACATTTTTCCATTTTGTTTAAATACCCTTAGTTTTTCCAAATATAAACTATTCGTAATATTCCAACTAATGATCCTGTATTTCCGAATAAAAGTTGCTACCAAACCCCACCCCGAATTTTTTTTCTGGGTACGGCCGTGACCGGCAGTCAGGCAGACAAATAGGCACGAAAAAGGCATAGTGTAATAAGGGTTTAATTAGATCCAGTCACGAAAATTAAGCTTTCTTGGTCAGTATATGACAGCCCTCGAGGCACTCGGCTATTGCAACATTTTGGTTAATTTGTTGCCGAGATTGTTATGTCTAATTGTAACGAACAACGAGATCTTTGATAAGTGCAGCTGGGTCCCACAGCCGTATAATTGTGTAGCTCAGCAATGTTTCTAAGTGTGGGCGATGGCTTCTGGCCAATGGGCTTCTCTAAAAGAGACGCCGTTTTTGGCTTGGGAAAATTTGAAAAATAACTACTGAAAGGAGTCTGCCAGGATCCCTTGACGACGTGAGTCGCGGTCCCTTGACCAGAGCGTCACGAGCGGGGTTTCCGTCCCTGGAATTTCAACTGAAGAGTTGAAGTACATTTCGCGCAGTTTGAGGCGATCACGGATTCCGAATCGGAGATTTTAATGAAATGTTCACGTGGCGAAAAACGCAAATTTTGATATTGAAAAATCGGGTGTTATTTACGGTCGTTCAAGCGATTACATATTAACGAGTTATTGAGAAAGTGATAGAATATCAGAGAAAGTAGATCCGTACAATAAAAGTGAATCACTTATCAATTTGATTACGAGAAAAAATCAACCAGGTAGACGAGCACCCACGTCAAGTAGTAAGTTTAATATAGGACTTTGGGAAATATTTACTAATGCTTCAATTCACATGTATCATTCAAACTTTGGTAAATACGAGGGTACTCGCATAATTAATCATAAATCCGCGCTGGGCGGGAATTCTATCCTCGATTACGGGAGTAGAACGGAGGGCAAGTTCCAGTTTTCTGTTCGCTGCAAAGACGAAAGTTTCATCTATATGTAGAATTAAAAAATCGTATGACCTATTTTACCTATTTCAGACAAGTCTGAAGTAGACATTGGTTATTGTCCACCTTTTTGTGAAAACCAAATCATTTTATTGACATTTTCTTTAATATACTTTGTTGTAACTTCAAATATTGTCATTGTTTGCCAAAATGGCCTAACAAAACTTGCCAACTGGAAGGGAGAATCTCAGACCCTTTAATAACTACTCCCTAAATGGGAAAATCATGGATCAAGACTAGATAATGGCTTCTAGCCGAATTCACTTCCTATCGGAATAATGGTGATGGAATTCGGTGCCCAAATGTACCTCCGTGGCTATAAATCTCAAAAACAAAATCCTAGAAAATCTCCATTTTCTAGGTTGGTGACATCGAGTTTTCTCTCGCAAGAGAGACAGCTGCCAAATATACTGTTTCTTCACCTCTGAGGAAAGTCAAAACCTTCTCTCCGGTGTTGCTAGGTTAGGTACAACTAGTGACATCAGCAAAACAGTTTTTCTTTAGAATTTAGTTTTTTCTTCAAAAAATTAAAATAAAGTACAGTGTTTTGGCCAGTATTACAGTTCTGTAGTTATATCCTGTTATGTTTCCTACTCCCAACTGTCATTGATGAATTTGTTATAAACATTTTTTTTAATTTGTCATCGTTTTTGACTTCTAACTTGAAAACTAATGAAGCAATCTCGATACTCTCATTTGTAGAGAATCAAAATGTAAAAAAAATGTGCCCAAGCAGGACTCGATCGGATTATTAGTAACAGGGAAAAACCGGAAAAAATCTGCGTTTTTCAAAAATTCATAACACCGCCATTTTTCAAGTTTTGAAGCAGGCTCTCCACGGCATAAGAGTGGTTGATATGTACTTTATGTGCGAAAAACTCAGGCCTTGTTGGATTATTAGTTTTGGCAAAATTGTAATTCGATTTTTTGTACTGCACTTCATTGCATCAGACCTGGATGCGTCATAGGTGGTCTGATTCCATTAGTTCTTGAAGATTTTGAGAGTTGAAGTATAGTAATACAAAATTGCTATTCCCATTTTGCGTTAAAATGCCGCGAAATAGATGAGAAATACTTGCAAACATGACCGAAAACCGGCGAGTGCATGAAAGCGGCTCAGGAGTGGGGGTAGAGCAGCAGATTCATAACAGGCGCAGCGCTCTTGAATTACTATACATACGCTTCCCCGCGACTGCTGCTTTATCCCCACTACTCAGCCGCTTTCACGCACTCGCCCATTTTCGGTCATGTTTGCAAGTATTTCTCATCTATTTTGCAGCATTTTAACGCAAAATGAGAATATACGTTTCATATACTTCTACTACTATACTTCTACTCTCAAAATATTCTCGAAAAATCGGAATTGGACCACCTATGACGCATCCAGGTCTGCTGCAATAAAGTGCATTGGAAAATTCAGATTGCAATTATGCCAAAACTAAAGATGCGTGAGTTTTTCACATACTGCATATTGAGCACTACTATGTCGTGGAAAGCCTGCACTACAACTTCAAAAGTGGCGGAGTTTTGAATAAAAAAAAAACGGTTTTTCCGGTTTTTCTCCGTTACTAATAATCCAATCGAGTCATTTTCTTTGCATTTTGATTCTCTACAATTCGTCCATTGAGAGTATCGAGAGTATTTCATTGGTTTTCGAATCAAGTCAAAAACGAAAAGAATAAAAATAAAATATTTTAAATGTTTATAACAAATTAAGTGATGACAGTTGGCACAGTCGGTTTCCTAGTAGTATTTTTGTCACAGAATCATAGAGCAGAAAATCTCTATTGATTGGCCTGATAGCCCTCAAAGAAAAGTGTTAACCGTAGACACATGTTTCGGGTTTTTGGCCCTCATCAGTACGGTGAGGAAGTGCAAGGTTAAACAACACTTGGTAGTAAACGACAAATCAACGGAGTCAACAAACAGAAACCAGCCTCACATTTGGGGTTTCGGTTAGCAGACCCTGCATTCAGGGCAACAACCAACGTCACCACGAAGCTACCTGCGTGACATCCGAGTCCAAGATCATAAAGGAAGAAATTTAATGGACATAGCCCTCAAAGAAAAGTGTTAACCGTGGACACGTATTTTAGGCTTTCGGCCTCATTATGGGATTTAATGGACATAGCCCTCAAAGAAAAGTGACGTTGGTTGTTGCCCTAGAATGCAGGGTCTGCTAACCGAAACCACAAATGTGCGGCTGGTTTCTCTTTGTTGACTCCGTTGATTTGTCGTTTACTACATAGTGTTGTTCATCCTTGCACTTCCTCACCATACTGATGGGGGCCGAAAGCCCAAGACACGTGTCTACGGTTAACACTTTTCTTTGAGGGCTATTTGCATTAAATTCCTTCCATTTTGTTTTTAACAGTCCCCTCGATATTCCTCCCAGTCATCTTTATAATCCTGGACTCAGACGTCACGCAGGTAGCTATAGCTGCCTCCGTGGTGATGTTGGTTGTTGCCCTGGAATGCAGGGTCTGCTAACCGAAACCACAAATGTGCGGCTGGTTTCTGTTCGTTGACTCCGTTGATTTGTCGTTTACTACCTTCTTGCTCTTCTTCACCCATACTGATGAGGACCGAAAACTCGAAACACGGTTAACACTTCTCTCTGAGGGCCATGTCCATTAAATTTTTTGAATCTATCACTCACGGAATAACCTACGTCACACATCCAAAGTAATTATTTTATATTTTTAGTGCATTTGTATAAAAGCTTGTCTTTAAAAAGGTTTTTTATTAATTATTCTATTTTTCGTCTGTAGAAAATGAATCCTATAAACTGAAACAGAAGAATCCTATAACTTAAACTTATACGTGAAAAAAGGAGTGAAGGAAAAAGAAAGTGTGTTCCAATAGAAAATTATAGTTTCAACACAGAATAGTTTCAAGATGCTTTTTGAACATATTGGTAGGATAGTAAAAATAATAAGTGAGTATTACATACGAAATTATAAGAATTCGTTGATCTCATCAAAAGAGAGTTATTGTAGTATTGGTATTGAAAGCTCTCATGTGGCAGATTAGTCTATTTCTTGTTATGGGGGTACTGCAATTAATTGAATACTCAGAGATTATATGGTTAGCGTAAACAAAAAATATATCGGAAAATTCCCTCCGGATAAATAATCGTTCGAGTTTGTAGAATCTGAGGTTCTCATCATAACATTCGGAATGCCGATGGCGAAAATATCTGTAGTTTAGATGTTTGGCAATTTTTTTCTGGACATAGTCAATACGTAAGATGTATTTTCCATAAACAGGATTCCATATAATGCAATTGAATTCCAATATAGGTATTATCATAGAGTTATACATTGTTACAACATAGAGATGACTTTTAAATTCAATTCTTTGGAATTTCTCAGGATGAAGCCGACAGCTTTCAATGCCTTCCTAATATAACCTCAACATGGCTTTCAAACGGGAGTTTTTTTATCCAGGATGACCCCTAGGTTCTATTTCATCTTCGGATTATAGTATCTGTTTATTTATATGAAGATTCGTTGTCAAAGGAGTTGAACACCTCGATAAGAAAATTTGGGAATATTTCTGTATATTAAAACTATTTGTTGTGGAGTATTTTGAAAAACGATTTAGATCATTCTGAAGGTCTAAGTAGTCCACGTTGTCTTGATTCCTTTGTAATTTTGATCATCCACGTATGTAATATTTCAGATGCAATCAAACATTTTTCTAGGTCACTTAGAAAAATACTGTGTAGTAAGGAACCTCTGTGTGATCCTTGTGGTACACCTGAGGTAATTATGTTTTCATGCGATTGAGAGCTATTCAAGGCGATATATTGATATCTGTCAGAAATATAAGGTTTAGAAGCCTCAATAGATTGCCATGTACACCAATATTTCCAAGTTTCTCATCAGAGTTGGATGATGTACTTATGAATGCCTTGGGGAAAAGTCGGTGTACACCGCACACATTGACACTCCATGTTCCATGGAGTTGTGAATATCTTGCACAAACGGAAAGAGATAAGTAGTGACACTTCTCTTCTTGTTGAAGTGTAATGTTATGAGTTTACAAATTTTATTCCATATAGTAGAAAAATTGAGATGCAAACAATCAAACTGACACACAAACAGAGGATCTAAGTTGATAATAACCAATGAAAAACCTTTTTAAAGACAAACTTTCATTTAAGCCGTGACTAAAACGTATAAAATAAGTTTAAGTCATCGCTGACAATAATTTAATTACTTTTTGTTGAATTATTTGGTTTCAAAAAGTTTGTCGCACGAAGTAGGTACCAATTAATTTGATTGGCAGTGATTGGTTGGTAAGTAGGAACTTGTCAAAGTATTTAATTTTCACGAAGTATTCATAAAAGTAGGTATAATGTAACAACTTGTCGAAGTATTAATTTTATTACAATTCGCTCGAAAAGCTTTTTGAAACCAAATAATTTAACAAAAAATAATTAACCCTAAGAACACAGGGATGTCCTTTTTATATATCGCGGTACAAGGACATGATTGGGACATCCAGGGGATGGCCGCAGAGGTTGTTCAGAAAACATCCCATCTGGCATATCCATGGGTTATCCCATTCATGTCCCTGGTATTTCTGATATCCATTATCATATATAAGAATCGTCGAAACTCATCAAAATGTTCATTGAAAATTCAAAGTTGATATTTTGTTTTGAGAATTTTTGTTTTTCTTCTGGAAAATAATTATTAAGAAAATGGAAATATATTTCAGAAATTTCTGGGAAGTGACCATTTCGCAAGCAGAAAATTATTTATTCATAATATACCCTCAATCTATATTCTCAAATCATACACAAATCCCAAACACAATTGCATTTCGGTATCTGTGGTAACCTCACTTTGCATAATGTTCAAGATTCTAACTTTTCTTTGTTCGATTCAAAAATATTAGCGGCATCCTTATTGTGTTTGACGATTTTTGTGAGCATTTGAAGCATTTCATCAGTTATAGTAATGTGTATATCATAGTTGAGAAATTGAAATAATAAGTTGAGTTTGAGGTTAGTAAAATAATAATTATTAAAATATTGAAAGTAATCTTTTGGATCAAAGACTTGATTGTTCCAATAATATGGTTGTAGTAATGTGTATATCATAGTTGAGAAATTGAAATAAAAAGTTGAGTTTGAGGTTGATAAAATAATAATTATTAAAATATTGAAAGTAATCTTTTGGATCAAAGACTTGATTGTTCCAATAATATGGTTATTCGACTTGAATATTATGTTTATAGTATATTTATTGATCTATTATAGGTACATATCAATATAATGGATCGTAGGAGGAAAAATACACTGAGTAAATATTATAAAAGGACAAGAAAACTTGATAGACAAAATGAAGAATCTTGAGAGGCTTGTAGTGGGCCTTCTACTAGTCAATTAATGGCTGTAAATGATGATATTCATGTAACATTACCAAAAATTATTGTTCTACGAACAAGATCCCTCACAGAACAGTTAGCGCAAAAATGAGATGAAATCCTTGAAATTTACTACAATGTTTACATGTCTGTCAAAAATCAGATGACTGTCCGATTTTTCTTGAAGATCTGGTGATTTTTCCAAAGTGATTTCTTCGTAAACGGCCTTTTTTGGGATCTTAGAAACTTCCACGAAGGAAGAAGAAAAGGTAGGAAAGTGGACTGATGTCTCTAGTCGATGAATTGACTTGAAAATTGAGGGCTTTGGAAAATTTCCCCGATGACATTGTTTCATTAAACTTTCCGATACAAACTATTACCAAGCCATTCACTGCCCATCTCTGCCGGACTATTACCTCTCTAACATCATACAACCTAAACAAAATCAGAGAGTTTATTGTAGATATCATAAAATATGTTGATGAAGTTAAGGAATCGATGAATCATGGTCTGCGACAGTCTAGGCTGCTTCCAGCTATCTTAGAATGACTCATCCGGAAAAGGTGAGCCCTACTAACAAAGGCGAGTAGAGGAAACAATCTAAATCAGTTCTTCTTTTATTTTTCAGTAATACCCGCATGAGAAAATCGGAAGAGGGGGATCTAAACCAAGAAGTTGGTCGGAAGAACAAGGCTCACTGTCAAGATCGATAAGGCTAATGACTATTATTAGTATACTTATCACTTTTTAATAAACACATGAATTTCACAAGTAAGCGTGGACTTTTCATTCTATGAAGATATCTTGACTTTGGCTAGTGAATTCCGAACCATCACAGAGGATTCCATGGCTCTTTAGAAAAAATATCCACTATATTTAGAATTTTCCATCTCTAAATAAAAATACTTATAGTCAGAAGATTGTCATCTCATGGGCAAATGGAAGGTAGTTCAGAGAAGATACAAATTAATTCATACATATACGAGTCATTTTACTACGAAGATAATTGGAGCTCTCGCAAGAAGATGCCCAAAAGCTGAGACACTATCAGTTTTCACAATTTGGTTTCTTTCACTCAGATAGGACTCTAACCAATTGGAGCTTCGTCCTCTGAAGCTGTAGAGATGAAGCTTACGTAACAGTCAAAAGCTTTAGATATATCACACAACATCGCTCACTTCCTTCAGACTAGAATATAGATTTTTCAGAAAGCGAATTTATTTATTGGGATTATTCATTCGAATGGGAATACTTTATATTGTGAAGTATGCCAACCGAAACTTCAAAAGTGAAGAAACTAGTAATAGAAGGACCAAGAAATTGAAAAAGTTACAGATAATACTGAAGCACAAATAGTTCAAATGTTAGTTTGATATATTAGGAACACATTTTTTCAATGATGTATTCCTACCAAAATGAGTCATTACATCATTCAATATTCAAAGTTTATAGCACAAATATAAATATGAAGTAAAACATGCTTCAATTCTTCAGAAACTCCAAATTTAGGATTACTGATGGTATTGTCAGGATATGTCTGGGGATATTGAATCCCATTGTGAGTACTTTTTTTTTTTAATAGCATATAATTTTGTTCCACCCCATGTTTTCTGTTTCATGTATTGCTCACAAGAATGTATTCCTGCCCAGTACTTACATTAAATCTCTTAAGGAAACAGAATAGTTTTGACATTGGCCCACGAGACAGAAGTATCAATGTACAAATTTATTTCCCCGATATTTCAAAGGATGCCACAGATAAGAGGGGAAATTGAGGTATGCTGATTTCTGAAGGTAACATAGATGATGTCATGAAGGCGAGGAGAGAAAACAACCTAAATCAGCTTTTCTTTTAATTTTCAGTAACACCCGCATGATATAATCGGAGAAGGAGGGGTATCTACACCAAGCAGTTGGTCGGAGGAACAAGGCCTACTCTCAAGATCGATGAGGCTAATGACTATTATTAGTATAATTATCACTTTTTAATAAACACATGAATTTCACAAGTAAGCGTGGACTTTTCATTCTATGAAGATATCTTGATTTTAGCTAGTAAATTCCGAACAATCACAGAGTGTTCGATGGCTCTTTAGAAAAAATTATCCACTATATTAAGAATTTTCCATCTCCAAATCAAATATACTTATAGTCAGAAGATTGTCATCTCATATCTCATGGGCAATTTTTTTTAACAAAATTAAATATAAAAGTAATGATAAAAATATTTGACTTGCTAGTTACAAGATAAATTACAATCACAAGTTGAAAAAAATGATTACAATGGGCAAAGGTAGTTCAGAGAAGATACAAATTAATTTATACATATACGAGTCATTTTACTACGAAGATCATTTGAATTCTTGCAATAAGATAGTCTTGTTGTCTGCCAAAATAGTGAACATGTCTTAATTTGCCCAAAAGCTGAGTGACTATCGGTGTTCACAATTTGGGTTCTTTCACTCAGATAGGACTCGAACCAATTGAAGCTTCGTCCTCTGAAGGTGTAGAGATGAAGCTTACGTAACAGTCAAAAGCTTTAGATATATCACAAAACACTGCATCGCTCAGTTCCTTCAGACTAGAATATAGATTTTTCAGGAAGCGAATTTATTTATTGAATTTTAGATCTTTAGCAACTCTGCTAGACATACTAGAATTATACCGTTTTGAAAGTTAGGTTCCGTTTTGTCCCTGGAAAACTTAGGTCCAAAGTTTTGGCGCTTTCATAGTGACAAAAACACAGTCCTTTATGGGATTTTTTGGGTATGCATTAACTTGTCTAGTATATAAATCACTACACTCAACAATAACCTGTTTTCATCACATTTTCGTCAATCCTAGCAAAGTATCCATGGAATAGATAGCTTGTCATGAAGAACTTAGCAAGAACCATAAAAAATGTAATAATGTATTCATCTGAAACCAAAGTTTGAATAGTTACAATCTAATGTAGACCTTTTTGGTTCGATCGTCAATTGCAGATTCAGTAATCCGGTCCTTTTTGAGAATTTCATAATTCAATATAAATAAATTGACCTAACCTAACCAACAAAAATGGAGTCCATATTATATATCCATCGTCAATAAGTGAAACTCTTCGACGCATTCTCAAGACTAAAACAATCATTTATAAATCATGAAATGTTGAAATTTCATGCCTATATAAATGAGAACATATTCTCTTAATATTTCATCCCATTCGAAAATCTTGATATTTCCTTCATTTTTTTAATACGAAAACACCCGAAGGTCCGAAGCGTTTCCTCGTGTACGATCCCCGCACACTTGATGTCACATGACAGGTTTTCCTGCTAAGCCACATCTATACCAATCTCTGATTTTATGAATGAAATCAAAAGTGACAGCATTTGGAGGATTTTGATACGATTTTACTATTTTATTCATGAATAGGGTAAGTGATTTCTCTTGTTACTCTACTCTTTGACATTACCTTCTACAAGTTCAGATAAAATATTCCTGAAGTTGATCAATGTGAATCAAGTTCTGAAAGTTTGTCTGATGGTTTTTCCCTTGGAGAATTGAGCCCTACATCAAGAGAAGACCTAGTTTAAAATTACCATGTTGGGAACTTCCATGAAAATGTTGAAAATTCAAATGATAACATAAATTCAAAGTTAACTGAATGGGCCTTGAAACACAACATAACACATGCAGCAATAATGCTTGGTGAGTATTTTTATCTATTATTTTAAATACAAAAAAAGCTATAACATGATATCTGATGAAAGGGGAAACATTCTCAATTGAATATTGGATAGAAATATCTTTCTGTGAATTGAAAAATCCACGAAAAAAAGTTATTTTTTGTGAACGTTCAATGTCCAGCGTGGCTTCAGCCGGGAAAGTAGTTGTTTTCGGTTAGAAATTCACAAAAAATAACTTAATTTTTATCGTGGATTTTTCAATTTACAGAAAAATATTTCTATTCAATATTCAATTGAAAATGTTTCCCTTTTCAACATGAATATCCCACAATAGGTTATGTTGAACGATGGAAGATAGTGACTAAAGTTTTATCTTTCAGTCCCAGATGATTCCACATTTGATTTTATGAACATCATCTTCATATTTTCAAACAAATCAATGATATCTGTATTAGTAATTTTTTTCATTGTCAATTCAATCTGCAATAATATCTTTGTTACAGGATCTTCTGAAGCCATTGGCAATGAGAAACAGATTGAAGTTTTCCAGGAGGTCCAAGGAGAGAAGCCACAGAGAAAAAGAGAATGCAATGCCTGCAATAAATGAAACACTCTAATATGTGTACAATTTTCAACTGATTCACCTAGTATTTTTTCGTTTATTTTTCATTTGAATTCATTAGAGTTTTTGATGGTCGTTTTTTTATCATATTTTTACACAATATGACATAATTAATTTCTGAATTAAACCCGTTTTGTGTTGAGAATCTTATTTGGATTTCATTTTTTCCCTATTTTCCATGAAATTTTTCACATTAAATGAATGAAAGAAAAGGACATTCGAGGACGTCCAGGGACATATATCCCAAGGTCTTTTCTCTGTAAGTTTTGAGTTGGAAGAAATCATGATCTCCGACCCCAAAAACTCCCACACCAATTTTGAATAGAGTCTGACCATAACAACAAAACTCGTTCGCCATCCTGAACTCGTCCTCTTGAATTAATAGATTTTGACAAAAAATTCATAATGTCCGAACCTGAAACCTCCCACATACCAATTTTGAACTAAATATGACCATAATCAGAAAATTGGTCCCCCATCTTGAGGCCGCCATGTTGAATAACGAATTAAAACAAAAAATTCGAAATCTCTGACACTGAAAACTCCCGCATACCAATTTTGAATCGAATCGAACCATAATCACAAAACTCGTCCTTCTTCCTGAGGCCGCAATCTTGAATTCATGGAATTTCATAATCTCCTACCACGAAAACACTCACATACCAATTTTGAATCAAATCGGATCATAATCACTAAACTCTGCCTCCATCTTGGGGCCGCCATCTTGAATTCATGAATTTGATAAACATATCATAATCTTCGACCACGAAAACCCCACATACCAATTTTGAATCAAATCGAATCATAACAAAACTTGCCCGCTATCTTCGAAGCCATCTTGAATTTGAAAATGTTTACAAAAAACTTATAATCTCCGACCCCGAAAACCCTCACATATCAATTTTGAATCAAATTGAACCATAATTACAAATCTTTTCCGCCATCTTGGAGCTGCTATTTTGTTGTTTTCTCTAACAAAACTCCCCCAATACATTGTCACCGGAATTATGAACACATGCCAAGTCGGTCAAAATCCCTTTGCAAGTTTTGAACCAAACTAACAAACGAACTAACTAACTAACAAGTGAAACTAAATAAAAGCTTGTAACAATCATTAAACATCCCAAAATGAATATTCTTTATTCGGCGACTGAATTAGACAAAAGTCAATACAAATTGAATGAAAGTGTTTGGCGCGTTAATTTTCCTCCCGTGTTTGTATTGTGAAAATAAAACATTGCATGCGCAATTTGATCATAATATCATGCGAAAAGAGCGGCAACACTGCCGGGTCTGTATACGTAGATTAAATGTCGGAAATTGTATTGATGGCTTGAGAACGCGCTAAAATATAATGGGCTTGTGAACGTGACATAAAGTATACAATTATAATTTTTTTCACTTTTTTTTACCCCTCTCAGTTCCAGTTATTTTTGGACATTGTAATAACTGTAGAACACCAAAATGTTTGTTGGAACCATGAGTATTTCTAGTGGGTCTGTGGTGGTCTGAATACTATAATGGTCTTATAACGTGAGTTGAATCTGTATATATTATATATATATATAAACATATTTGTTCCGTATAACGGTCTCGAGGGGGGGGGGTTGCGTATACTTGAAGTTTTCAAATACTCGCTCGCAATTTTCCCCCTCAGAAACCCATTCTGCGTGATGAGGTCCCATAACTTGAGGAAATTCACGGACGGCCGCTTCTCGTGCCGCCTCCCGAACGTCCTTACTGGGAAGAGCGTCGATATTCCTATTATGGGAAAAACCTTCGCGTGGGGTGATTTCCATAACAGGCGCCGAGCCCTTTTCCCCAGGGATTTCGTTTTCCGGCGACAGACTCCTCGCGACTGCAGAAACTACCCGGCCTAAAACTTCTATCTTCAATGATTTCTAAGGAATCACCTCTATTTGACTGTGACACATTACTTTTGTTTAGGAGCATTCCTACTTGAAATGTTTACAAAATTTGAATATGTATTCTGGTTATTTCTGTTTTCGTTTCGATTTAAATTTTGAAACGTTGGCTGTTGCCTTACAGGCGACGGTTCTCGGCGTGGTGGCGTGTCTCGCCCAGTCTGCTCCTGACGAACAGGCTTATAAGCGGTAGCGTCGTGACACTGATTTAACTCATCCCTATGGTTACTCCTTCTGTTCAAATTTCTCTGCTCTGCTCGAGAATAGTTCTGCTTATTGCTGTAGAGCAGATTTTCCACTGCAATCACTTTTTGCGTTAATTGTTCTTTGAAATTAAAAACATATAGTTGTAAGTGAATTTTTATGTACGACTTTATTCTATTCAGAACAATCCGCACAATACGGCTTCCATCCAAACTAGGATAAAGACGTCTCGCTAGACCCCATATATCGAGAATAAATCAAGCCACATCTTGGTTTTTGGGTTGGTCAGACCCATACAAATTTGATTCAAGATCGGAAACCGACAATTCATTATCGAAATGCTCTATGAAACGTTGTGAAAAAAATTGCCACGTGGTTAGGCTACTAGAATAACCACTGGCTCATGTCGCATCCGGACCTTTTGGCCAACTGGACGCTATTGTCACCCACTGCGAAAGGTGGTAATCCCAAAATTTGGTTTCGTATTCGCGAGTGACTGGGTAAGCAAATTCTTGTAGACATCCTTCGTCCTCATTAAATTTTTGTGGGCGTCAGGTACCGAAATTTTGTTTATTCAAAAAGAACGTGTCTCTCACGTCTTTTTCTTGCCCTTTCCGGTGGGCCATATGATCTGAATAACGATTCTGATCATTATCGTGAGTTCTGAAATTTTTTCCAAAATTTTGCATGCCCCGAAGTTGGGCGACATGTTCCGTATAACGGTTTCGGGGGGTTGCGTATACTTGAATTTTTCAAAAACCCGCTCGCAATTTTTCCTTTCCGAAGCCCATTCAGTCGCGAGGAAAAGCGGGAATGCGGTTGAGGGCTCGGCCACTATTATGGAAATCACCCCACGCGAAGGTTTTTCCCATAATAGGAATATCGACGCTCGTCCCAGTGAGGGAGACGGCACGAGAAGCGGCCGGCCGTGAATTTCCTCAAGTTATGGGATCTCCTGCGAGCGGGTTTTTGGAAAATTCAACCGCCCCGAAACCGTTATATTGACCAATATAATATATATATATATATATATATATATGCTAGTCAAAAGTCCGCTCCCCCCCTCGTATCTTTTGAACGGGTATACTTATAATAATGAAATTTGGAGGGTGGAAATAAACGGATGTAGGCTTCTCAACTGGTCATAACAGGTGACGCAATAGTCATAAATGACGTCACAAGGCCACTGTGACCAATAATTTTAAATGGGACCCTATGGCAAGTGACAGCTCGTTTGAAAGGTATTGACAATACCTATTCAGTCATACCAATTTTGTTTGGGTTTCGGCTGATTTTGATTGATAAATTGAAGAAATACGAAAATTATAGTTTCGCATTTAATTAATAAAGATTTTAAAGTACGCCTCTGGTTAATTGTCAAAAAGGTTGACGTTTTTGAATTCTCTACTTGTCAAAAGTGTTTATACCTTGAAAATTTATCTAAGCTATTGTTTAACGAGACGTTTAAGTGTTTACATAGGCAAAATGGTACGTACTGTAGTCGACAAAGTAGCAGCTATCTTAATAATTGGTGAATGTAGAAACAATTTCCATGCAGCGGAACGACTGTTTAATGAGAGGTACCCGATCGCCCTATATCGAGGGTTTATTTGAGGGAGCTTCTTCGGAAGTTTGAAGCATCAGGTAGTGTTCAAGATGCCAAACGATCTGGTCGACCAACAATTAGTGATGACAAAAAATTGACATAATTGGAGAAATGGTAGTAAACCCTACTTCTTCCACAGCCCAAGTTGCGTCTATCTGTGAAGTCAGTCAAAGGACAGTACATAGGGTGTTGGCTAAAAACAAATTTCATCCATACAAATTAAAAATGGTGCACCAACTTTCAGATGATGACCCCGACCGAAGACTAGAATTCTGTGAAACTATGTCCAATAAAATGAACCAACAACCAGGCTACATACAGACAATTTGAACACTCAAAATGTGAGGTATTGGAGTGACACAAATCCTCACATCTTTCGTGAAAAACATACTCAATTTCCAGAAAAAGTTAATGTTTGGGCAGGTATTTTGGGAAACCACATAGTTGGGCCTCTTTTTCTCAATGCTAACTTAACCGGTGAATTGTATCTGGAGATGTTACAAAATGATATTGAGTCGTTAATTCTTGAAATTCTAGAAGATAATCCAGATGAATTCGACAACTTGGAAATAACGTTTCAACAAGATGGTTCTCATGCACACTATTACGGTGCAGTAAGATGTTACCTAGATGAAGAATATCGTGGTAGATGGATTGGACGACGAGGTTCGATCGAATGGCCAGCTCGGTCACCGGACCTTACACCATTAGATTTTTTTCTATGGGGGTACTTGAAATCTAAGGTTTACGCTACAGCACCTGACAGTATTGCCATTCTGAAACAACGAATTGTTGAAGAATGTAGGGCAATTTCCGCTGACACACTGGGACGAGTACGACAAGAGTTTAGCAATAGGATGCATTACTGCCAGGAAGTAGATGGAGCACATTTTGAACACTTATTATAAGAACTGGTTCTTAAATCTTTATTAATTAAATGCGAAACTATAATTTTCGTATTTCTTCAATTTATCACTCAAAATCAGCCGAAACCCAAACAAAATTAGTATGACTGAATAGGTATTTTCAATACCTTTCAAACGAGCTGTCACTTGCCATAGGGTCCCATTTAAAATTATTGGTCACAGTGGCCTTGTGACGTCATTCATGACTATTGCATCACCTGTTATGACCAGTTGAGAAGCCTACATCCGTTTATTTCCACCCTCCAAATTTCATTATTATAAGTATACCCGTTCAAAAGATACGAGGGGGGGAGGGGACTTTTGACTAGCACTGTATAATAAACACCCAATCTGAATAATAAAATTAAATCAACATTGATTCAAATACCAAAACGATAATGATGATAATAATAATTAGGTGAAATCTACTCAACAGTAAAAATAAAATATATTCAAAATAATATGTGAAATTATACAAATTTCAAAACGTGTCATACTATTTGTTTAACTTTTCTTTGTACATTTTTTCAATCATTTCTTGGCCCTCTTGGCGGATTGTTATTGGTTCACCTATTATACTGATAGGTCCTTAAAAAATATGACATTTATCGACCACATCTATATCATATCGTTTCGGCCACTACTACCCTGATCGATATTCTCTGAGGAATTCCATTTTATATTCCTCTCCTTTTTATTACAAGCTTTTATTTAGTTTCACTTTTTAGTTCGTTCGTTCGTTCGTTCGTTAGTTCGTTCGTTTGTTAGGGTCAAATCTTGCAACTGAATTTTGACCGACTTCTAGTTGTCCAATTGATTTACAATTTGGCAGGTATTCATAACTCCGGTGACAATGCATTATACAATTTTTGTTGGGAAAAAAAACAAAATGGCGGCTCCAAGATGGCGGAAGAGTTTTGTAATTATGGTCCGATTTGATATAAAATTAGTATGTGGGGTTTTCGTGGTCGGAGATTATGAATGTTCTGTCAAAATTTATGAATGCAAGATGGCGGCCCCAAGATGGAGAACGAGTTTTGTGATTAAAATCCAATTCCATTCAAAATTGGTAAGCGGGGGTTTTCGAGGTCGGTGATTATGCCATTTTTGTCTAAATTCATAAATTCAATATGGCGGCTCCAAGATAACGGACGAGTTTTGTGATTATGTTCTGATTTGATTCAAATTGGTTTCGGGGGTTTCGAAGATCATGAAATTTTTGTCAAAATTTGTAAATTCAAGAAGGCGGCTACAAGATAGAGGACGAGTTTTGTAATTATGGTCTAATTTGATTCAAAATTGGTATGCGAGGGTTTTCGGGGTCGGAGATTATGAAATGTTTGTCGAAATTCATAAATTGAAGATGGCGGCCCCAAGATGGTGGACGAGTTTTGTGATTATGGTCAGATTCGATTCAAAATTTGTGATGCGGCGATTTCCACGGTCGGAGATTTTGGAATTTTTTGTCAAAATCTATAAATTCAAGATGGCGGCCCCAAGATGGAGGACGAGTTTTCTGATTATGGATATATTTTATACAAAATTGGGATGTGGGAATTTTCAGGTTTGGAAATTATGAATTTTTCGTCAGCATCTATAAATTCAAGATGGCAACTTTAGGACTAGAGGACGAGTTTTGTGATTATGGTCAGATTCTATTCAAAATTGGTGTGTGGGAGTTTTTGTGGTCAGAGATCATGATTTCTTTGAGCTCAAAACTTACAGGGAAGAGACCTTGTAGTTAATAACGATGCACTATTAGGAATGAACAGATTAAGGCGAACTAACCAAAAAGCAAAAAATAAAAAACCTTTTCAAAGATAAGCTTTTATTTAATCCGTGTACTGAAACGTATAAAATAAGTTTAAGTCATCGCTGACAATGATATTTAGTTAATTTTTGTTGAATTATTTGGTTTCAAAAAGCTTGTAGCGTGAAGTGTTCATAAAAGTAGGTGCCAATTAATTCGATTGGGCAGTGATTGGTTGGTAAGTAAGAACTTGTGAACTAAATTATTGTCAGCGATGACTCAAACTTATTTTATACGTTTTAGTACACGGATTGAATAAAAGATTGTCTATAAAAAGGTTTTTTATTAGTTATTTCTGTATTATTCACCCTACATACCATTTTTCATCATACCAAACGGCATAATATGTTCTTGATGTTAATTTTTTGCATTTGATTTCAATAACTTCCTTACAGTTTGACTGATCTCGTGAATGGTTCACATCCGATATTTCCGGTGAAATATTCAGTATCGCAGTTTAATATTTAATTTTCTGGGCTTTCTGAAGTGTTTATAGAAATTTCCGTAAATCCTTCTGTATTGATAAGACGATTTTTGGAAATTCTAAGATAGTGTCAACATATTGCATCACATTTAGTCTTCATGAACTAAGCATTCTCTTGGGAATCAGATATTGGAGGACACGAAACAGTTATGTTGTTCAATAAGGATTTATACATTTTTTCAACTCAATAATACTTGTGAGACTATTGCTAAAGTAACTGGAAGAAGTTATTGGAAAAAGGTTTTTAAAAAAAGGAATTGTTGGTAAGTAATTCAATAATAATTAATTTTCTATTTGATATCAGTAATTATTCATGGTACTCGAATCTGTAGTGATCTAACCATTTGTTTGCTTTAATTATCAATTTTTGATAAGAACTAAATTGTATAGTAAATTTACGATGAAATATACTGAAATTACAAAACATTTTCAATCATTTTTTTTAACAAAATCACAACACTTGTATTGTAATATTACTAAACACATTTCTGATAGATGTTTAGTAAAAATGCAAAAATTTTTTAAAACTATGTTGATTTAAATTGTGTAGTTAATTTACAATGCAGCATACTGTAATTACATAACATTTTCAATCAAATTTGCCCAATAAAATTATAACATTTGTATTGTAATTTTACTTAACAAATTCCAGATAGATGTTTAGTATATTTCAACAAATGTTTTGTAACTTTACAAAATGGAGTTGTATTAAGTCGTGTAGTAAATTTACAAAACTGAATTTTATTATTACTATATTGTTATGCGTTGAAACATCCTACGTTTTTTTGTTGTAAAATTACTTTAGAAATTATGCAAGTATGTATATACACTTCTGGACACTTCCAAATGATTTCTGAGCGTGGACGTCGAATTCAGCAATCCCTCGAGTAATTTCCCTCTAGTCTCACTATACTATTTTCAATCATCACTTCTTCACACAATTCTTCATTCAAAATCATTCATCTGTGTTATTGGTCCCATGTAGTTCTTCTAAACTGTTATCCCACAATCATTTATTAAGAAAGGTTTGTGCAACGTTACCTTATAACTAAGTCTAAGATCCAAGACACAACTAAGAGTTCAACCATAGTATGCCATTGAATACTTTTATGTGATCGCTACTGGCCACGTTTATACCGTTTGTGAATTTGGTAACCTTACCAAGTGTATGTGACCAAATTCAAACCAAATGTTTTAGTAATCGTTTATTCACATCGTGTTTTGTCGAATGATTAATTAACCAACTTGGTTCTGGTTTGGTATTTATTTAGTCATATAACCAAGAGAAAGGTTTGAAATTCTGCTATCTAATTCGGAATTGTGTCATCTGTCAATGACAATGTCTGGATGTCAGTGAGCATAGGCTCAGTCATTTTAAATTTCAATTGTTCAGCAGTTTTTGTAAAGCCCCTACTCAACATGTCTTCTTCAAGGTTCTTGTAAATATCTAGGTGTTTACATATTTTGCCATCCAAAACTGATATAATTTTCTTGTCCAAAAATATTTGGAGAAACGCACTGGTTTCTTCATCTGTCCAATTAATACCTTTGGACTTTTTTATAGGAGGTTCTGAACTGCAGCAACTCATTTTATATAAAAAATACCAACAAAAATATATAAAACAATTTCCGAGGTAATGATGCGGAAACTAAGGTTAGGAATCACAAAATATATTTTTACTAACTCTCTGTGCTCTATTTTTTATCGCTATTGTTTCCATTCGGTTCATTCAGCCAGTGCGATAACCACAATAGAACCCTCAGCAATCTTTCAAACCAAAATTTACAGTCACGGTTGGTAAAATTTATCATACTGTTTACACCATCTTAGTCAACTCAGTATTATAGTCTGGTACACAACAAATTTCGGTACCAAACCAAGCTAGTTACTTGACCAAGGGCACAGTTTATACCACACTGACTAACAGAATTTGGTTGGAATATAATCATTAGTCTGCATACCAAGACACGGTATAAACGTGGCCACTATGAACTACATGACCAGAAAGTTTTAACTTTTAACTAAGTGCTTGGCAAAAAGGTGATGCGCGTGCGCCGATTTGGAATATTCTAGCACCAAACATGGTTTTAATAAATACTTGAAACCATTTTTCAGATCCAGGTTGTATAATTTGAAAGTCTCAAAACTGTCAATAGTTCTCAGAAAGAGTTTCTGCACTAATAACTGTTTAAAGAATATCATTAACCACCATTTCATTCTTAGTTATAGTTCTTAAAACGTTACTAGATATTAGTTATTAGATATCATTGCTTGAACCTTCTATTCGTTGTTTTTACTGTAATGGCTTTCTCTGATTATTCCAAGAAAATAAAAACTGTCAATCAATAATTAATCATCGCTATAGAAAAAATACCCAATACACCTTGTATACTATAATCAAAACTCGTAATAACTGTAAAGTCATAGAGATATATTTTTATAAAATAAATATTGAGCCCGAGATGCTTTTAATTCATATTCTCTTTGACGAATCAAGACTAGATGGATAGACCAAATAATTTAAATAGAACAACTGATTATCGCCCCATGTATCACACTGAAAATCAATTCATTTAATTTTAACCATTCATGTTTAGGATACTGATTCATTTTTTATAAGAATTATTCTTGGGAATACCTATTACTGCTTTGTCTTCTTCGGGTAACTCATTGTCACTAGTTGAATTGCTGAAAGTAAGCAATATTAGAAAAAAGCGGTTAGTGAGGCAGACGTGCACGACCTTGACCCAATCATCATGAGTTAGATGGCCGATAAAATCGACTGTTGTGGGAATTTCTAGTACCTCCAATATAAATAACATTAATTTTAAAAAAATATATTTTCTACTGTAATTCTAACGACCACAAATATGAGACATATCAGATTGACTAATTTCCCCCTTTCACAACCATTATAGCGTCTTTTTTATTGATCATAATTCTTAACCTTCACGGCCGCTCTCAGGTCATTATTTCTTAATCTCTTAGAAAGTGCATTTATTTATTTATTTAATTCCATAAGATTTTCTGAAGTTAGGTCTAACATAAGCTGTTCAATATTTATTGCATAATAATCTATACTTTTGATGTGTCGAGCAGCTGTGTGGCTAAGATGCTGTCGATTTTTTCGTGGGAAAATTATATTTTATATCCGAGACCAAGTTAATACTATCATCAGTTTCAAAATTGACTGCTCCTTGACATCTTCAGTGCCATCCTTAGACGGCGATGGCAATAATACCTATGACGCGTTTCACAGGCATCAGAATTTTGGTGATTCTACGATTCTAGACCCAATATTATTGAGCCCACTTGAAAAACTTCGTTTAGCTTCATGCAATCTTTTTTTAATATCTATTTCTTTAAATTTTCTGATCTCCTGGCGTGGGTGCTTCCTTAATATAGTTATATCTACTTCAGAAAAAACTCAGCTTCTAAGGTAAGGTATTTATACCTAGCTTTTTCCTCTTTCTCTAGGGATTCTTGAGATGTAATGCATTGTTCTTTTTTTATTATACTGCTTTCAAAATCTCTTAATATAATATATGTATATATATATATATATATATATATATATATATATATATATATATTATATTATATATATGTATATACCTGGTATAAACGAATTCTTTAGACAAGCCATGATTTCAAGAATTGGATTTTTTTTCAGTATTTCATACTTTTCCATCACTTCCGGTTTCATCGAAAACGCCCCAACTTGGGAATTTTAAATGGAACACCATGGATATTTTTATTTTTTTGATTCTAGGGACGATTCTGAGTACGATCACATAGTTTAGGTACATTTGATTTTTCAGAAGCATTTTCATTTTGGCATCTAGAGTGCAATCTGATGAACATAAATGATGAGAAAAAAATATTATAGACAGTTTTTTCCGCCTAGTTGAGTACCTATGGCGGTTTGATTTGTTCCAAAACCACTAATTGTGAAAAAGCCAATTTTTTCAAAAGACTTCTTTTAGACATATTTTTCCTAGATTCTAATTTCCACGACAAATACATAGACGGTTTCGAATCGAAAATCGGATGGATAACAATCCTAATACAATAATTATTTTTCAAAAAATTATGAGGAAATTGGGGTATATCGCTCATCAAGTATGCTGTGAATACAAAATTGAACGAAATCAGATTCATAACTTCAATGTTACGATAAAAACGAAAAGTACAATTATTGTGCGAATAAATCAATCTTTAAATAAGTCAAACATCTCACCTTCACTCGGAACTGAATCAAACTTTGAAATTCTTGATGAAACGCTCCATTTTCCGATTCCGCAAACATCTTCAAGTAGGTCTACTCAGTTTCGGAAACGAATAGTGCTCACTCATAGTTTTTCAGATTTATTACCATTCTCATCACAGAATTCTCATTGATTGGAACGTTTAACAGACATTGGGCGCACCAAAATCAGCATTTAATGAAGGAAATTAAATTACAGGAAAGATTCGAAGTAAACGTATGGGCTGGTGTAAAATTCAAGGAAATATTCGGAGTAAATGTGGCTGGTGTAATCGGAAGTGAAATAATTGGATCAATTTTATTTCAAGGGCAGTTGAAAGGGGTAAGCTATTTAGAATTCCTTCAGAATTATTTTGAAGAATTGTTAATGGACTTACCCCTTGCTATCTCTGAAGTGATGTATTTTCAACAAGATGGGGCCCCGCCTCATAATACTCATAATACTACTCATGAACTATTAAATGAACTAGTTTATTGAGCGAATAATTGCAACGAATGGTCCTGTACGTTGGCCTGTCCGATCACCTGATCTCAATATTTCAGACTTTTTTGTGAGGGGTTATGTGAAGAAACGAGTGTTTTATACACCCAACACTTCCCGCTATGTTGCGAAATGGGAGAATCACAATTGATAGAGCCAGAAAATGTCAGGAAGTTGGCGGAAAGCACTTCGAACATTTGATTCCCTTCAACTTATCCTGGTATTATGGGTAGATTTTTTTTGTTGGAATGGATTATGAACTTTTGTTATGTGAAAATTGATGTTTTATAATTCAGTTTCATTCAATTTTGTATCTACAGCATACTTGATAAGCGATATACCACAATTTCCTCATAATTTTTCAAGAAATAATTAGTGTATTAGGATTGTTATTCATCTGATTTTCGATTCGAAACCATCAATGGATTCGTCACAAAAATTAAAATCTAGGGAATGTGTATCTAAAGATATTTTCATTTGAAAAAATGTACTTCTCAACAATTAGTGGTTTTGGAAATATTAATTTATAGCTGGTCAAAAATACTTTACTATTTACATTTTTAATTATTTATTATAAACATAACACAGCTCGTTGCGCTGTCCATATTTAATGTGTACTCCTCGCTTCAGCCTTCGGATATTCACAAAGCTTAAATATTTGCTCCCGCTTTTCATCTCTCTCTTTTCTTTTCTTGCGTTTGATCCCACCAATCTCGGTGTACATGTCGCCGATGCGTAAATGAAAGGCTTTCTATTTTAAAATGGATGGAGAAAGTACGTACTTTCGACCGAGGTGTAAAGAAAAATGATTTTACAGTACATACATAAACAAAGTTAAAAACTAATTTGTTTGAATATATGAACCGAGTGTTCATAAAATCAGACATGGAATCATCTGCGACTCAAAGATAAAATTCAGTCACTATCTTCCGTCGTTCAAGATAACCTCTTGTAGGTATTCATGTTGAAGAGGTAAACATTCTCAATTGAATATTGAATATACAGATTTTTCTGTGAATTGAAAAATCCACGATAAACATGAAGTACTCTTGTGAATATCTAACAGAAAACAACTACTTCCCCAGCTAAAGCCACGCTGGACATTGAACTTCATCTGATAGATATTTTGAAAAGACCCTAACTCAAATTTTTTTATCTGGAAGTAAAAATTTGACTTTCTTGTCCCGTCTTGATTGAGAGCTCATATAGATGAATGTAACATTGATGCAAGACTGGCATCGCATTCACTACAATTCATTTTAGCCGAAAATTTCCTGCTTTCACGATCATCAGGGAGACCGGAAGAATCGAGAAATACATTTTCTAGAAGCAATCTCACTTTGCAAAGATGGAAAAATATTAGAAATATTTCTTTCGGAGCGCCACTTTGAAATCTCTGTTTTTTTACCTAACCTGTCATGGGGTATGATAGATTGATTTGTTTGAAAATATGAATAGGGTGTTCAGAAAATCAGATGTGGAATCATCTGCGACTCAAAGATAAACTTAAGTCACTATCTTCAATCGTTCAAGAAACATTCTCAATTATAATAATAATAATAATAATAAATATGCTTTATTATCATAAGACAGAATCTTGTTGACAAAGCTTGGTTAGTGAATACACATAGAGTAAAAAAATGCAATTCAGACAAAAGATAATAAAAAATAAAAACTGCAAGGGTACAAACAATGTTAATATGGACGATATAAAAGTAAATAGAGTATAAAAATATATAGAAGTGTATAATAGTCAAATTTATGAAAGAGTAAACATAGAAGGTAACAATTTAAATGCACCTTGATTAATAAATATAAAAAATATGAGTGAGTTAAAAGTTTTCGTTAAAATATTCCTGCAAAGTATAAAAAGGTCTATCAGATAGAAATTGTTTCACTAACTTCCTGAATTGGTAGTCATTTATATTGGCAGATCTTATGTATAGAGGTAAATGATTGCACATTTTCCCACGATTGAAAAATATGCAGTCTCTGGTGATGTTTTTAGTTGGCACTGTGAGTTTCAGAGTGTGTCTGCTGTTCCGGGTGTTATAGTGGGAAGAAGACGCAGTAAAGTTCAGTATATGTTTATTTATTAGACACACGGATTCCAGTATGAATAATGCAGTTACCGTTATGGTTTTTGAAGAAGGTTCTACAGGAATCCCTTATATTAAGGTTTCCTTATATACCTTATTGCCCTTTTCTGTAAAATTAATAAACTTTCAAATAAGGTTGGGCTGCATGCTCCCCAAAACGATATTCCGTAGCGTAAGTGAGAATCGATGAGTGCATAGTAAGCCATTTTTGCAGTGTTGAACCCCAATTCTTTAAAAATCACTCTAACCGCAAAACAACCAGAAGAGATTTTGCCAGTGAGTTGCTTGATGATGATCCTCAAATTTTAAATTCTGGTCAATGAACAATCCTAGAAATTTAGTGTTATTTTTTGTTTCCAATGATCTGTCTTCAAAGAAAAGTTCATTGAGTGAGCATCTAAATGATATTACATTAGTTTTTGTTAAGTTGAAAGATAATATGTTTGCATGACACCAATCTTTAACTTTTCCCAAGACGGCAGAGATTATGTTGTGCAACTCACAAGTGTTTTTATTATTCCAAAGTATGTTGTGTTATCTGCGAAGAGGGTGAACTTCCCAGAGATATTGAGCTTGGTAAGGTCATTCACATATAATAAAAAAAGGATGGGACCCAATACAGAACCTTGTGGAACTCCCGAATTAATTCCCTTTTTTTTATAGTTCTGCTGTTTTGACCATTTGTGTCCTTCCCTTTAGGTAGGAATTGAACCATTCAAAGGTTAATCCTCTGCATCCATATCGTTGTAGCTTTCTCAGCAGTATTTTGTGATTAACACAGTCAAATGCCTGTCACGAAACACTGCGGCAATCTTTTCACCGGGAATTATTTATGATTTTTGCGATGGTTGGAATGAGAGATATAGGACGAAAATTAGAGGGATCATCAGAATCTCCTCCCTTGTGCAGAGGAATAACCACAGAGGTTTTTAGAAATGAGGGGAATATGCCTGTTTGGAAGGATAAATTTATCAGTGAAACCAATACATTTAGGGCACTAAGAGGAAGGTTTTGTATTATTTTGCTCGATATTTCATCGTAGCCTGTAGTATTTTTGTTTTTAATATCCTTCAAGATTTCAATCAATTCATTGATGTTGGTCTCATAGAGAAACAGGTTCTCTTCCACACCCAAATTTTCTAGATGCACTAATGGGTCATATGGGCTAGCAATATTTTTGCTCATATTTTCTGCAATACAGCAGTAAAAGTCATTTAAAGTATGAGGGCTTAGAGTAATGTTATATTTTGGTTTTTTTGAGTTTCTTCTCAAGTCATTTATAATTCTTTTATTGTAAAATAATTCTTTTGCTCGCTTGATTGTCGTTCTATAAATTCTACGGTAATCATTAAAGTAGTTTAAATAATAGAGATTATTTGTGAATTTTCGAATATAATGCATGGACCGCATATTAATAGAAAAAATTTTCAAACCTTTTGTCAACCATGTTTTTTTTTGTTTAATTTTAATTTTTTGTTTTGGGAATGAGGCCTCAAATACATCCATTGAAAGCTTGTGAAATAAGGGGAAAAGATCATTATGCGAAAGAATAATTGAATTGAAAATGAATATTGAATAGAAATATTTTTCTGAGAATTGAAAAATCCAAGATAAAAATGAAGTTATTCTTGTGGATATCTAACAGAAAACAACTACTTCCCTGGCTGAAGCCAAGTTCTATCCCAGTGTCACTCCAAAAGAAATATTTCTTAATATTTTTCCATCTTTGCAAATTGAGATTGCTTCTAGAAAATATGTTTCCTGATTCTTCCGGTCTTCCTGATGATCGTGAATGCGTGAAATAGATTTTCGTCGACAAAATTGAATTGAAAATCTAGTGAATGCGATGCCAGTCTTGCATGAATGTTACAAACGGTTTCTGGTGCTTCTTCTTGGATTTTTTTTATCTCATTCATCTATATGAGTTCCTAATCAAGACTGAAATAGGAAGTCACAGATATTTCTATTGAGTTGGGGTCCTTTTAAAATATCGATCAGATTTAGTTCAATATCCAGCGTGGCTTCAGCCGGGGAAGTAGTTGTTTTCTGGATTCTTTAATTCATAGAAAAATCTTTCTATTCAGTATTCAATTGAGAATGTTTCCCTTTTCAACTTTCAAACTTAAGAACCCATAGATGGAATCCAATTATTTTCACCACAAACTTATTTCCATTGTGTTTTCACTCATTCCTTAACACTTCTCAAGTTCGATAGTGAAGGTTAAAAAAGTATTTCGAAGCATACATTATATCAATACACCTGCGTTCACTTCTTAAATCGTAATACTGCGCGTGTATTCAGCAGTAATGAGAAATAGTGAAACATATGGAGATATAGTCAATCTACCTGTACTACAAAAAGTCGGTTTTTATTGAACGTGTTTGTATATTCTCATAAAGCATTGATTTTTGAAATTTAATGTAAAAATACATATATGCCAAGATGTTTTTTGCGTCTGAATCATTCACTAATCAATTTTCTTTAATTATTCTATATTATTCATCAGTTATACTTCATACTAAATGTTCGTAAAATGTATACTCAAAGGAGGGTTGGTATTGGCGCCCACCTAATTCTACTTTGGTCTTCCCACTAGCACAATTTGTATTTCCTACAGCGTCAGCTTTTTATGTTTTATTTTCATCGGAGTAGATGTCAAGATTTCAGCATGCTCCTTTTCTCGATTTTTTCTTGCAGTTTCTTTTGCTGGGGTATTAGTTGGTAAGGGCAGTATATTCTGAATTGAAACATTAACGAAAGATGAAGAAGAGTTGTTAAATTATTTGAATTAAAGGCAAGACATCATCAGAAGACTTACGCAATGATATTTCAAGATGTCTTCACAAAAATCCATAAAGCCATTCTTTCCCGGCCAGTTTGAATCATTTGTTAAAATTATTGGGAATACTATTTTCAGTTATAAACTGAAAAGCAGCTCGACGGAGACCAAACGTTGTTACTCCAAAGAATAATTTTGTGAACTCAAGGATATGAACGGCGAATTTCTTCTCGTCTTTAGCAGAAATTGTGCTCTTCCTTTCCATTCGTGAGACCTTACAAACACCCAGTCATAACCTGTCGCGTAAAGAACTATAAGGGACATTGTAATAAAATAACAAGTATGGTATAGATAGATTTTGTTGTACTGCCCACAACTTTTATGAGGGTTTGCGGATCCTTTCCTATATACAATTTTTTGAACACCACAGTAGTTTGCAGACCAATTTCATCGCAGTTGAAAATATTCTGCGGTTTTCTTTGCAGCATTCAATACAGTCATTCAATGTATTGTATAAAACTTCTTTAGAACACGCTTCTGCTTTATTTTTGGAAAGATTTTTAGCTAATCATCTTTCCACCTTTTTTCAAATCGGCAATCCAATCCATGCTAGGGATTCCGTCTTTAAATGGGATTGGTCGATCAATTCGGTTTGAATAATCTTGAACAAGGATTTTTTGTTGAAACCGATCCATACCAAATCCACCATTCTGCCAACTTCAATGAAATATGGGCTATGGCTGCTCTTCTTCTTGGCTTAAAATACATTTGTGATTCTTCAGATGATTGATAAGAGTTGAACGGTCAATATTGTAGAGGTTTGCGGCTCTTTTGACGCTTATGCCTCCAGTTTTAAGACAATCCAGAGCTTTTTTCAATGAGTCACTACTGTACTTGCGTACGGCAGCATATGAGCGCTTTTTAGGTAACATTTCTGAAAACAAAACTCAGTTTTATGAAATGTTAACCCCCATAATCCAAAAACATGTTTTTATGCTTAAATAATTAGAAACACATTTCAGTGGCATAAATGGTAAAGAACGTTAAAATATAACTTACCTGCTTCTTCTAAGAAGTAAAAAATATCGATTTGATCTGGTTACAAAGTTTAACAGGCGTGTAATAATGAAAAAATGAACTAGTGTTGATAAATCAACGCTTTGCCAGAGCTACACGATGATTGTTGGAAAGATGATACTGACGTTTGTTAGACGGAATACCTACTGTCTAAATTCCCGCAGAATGGAGTCGGTGTTACCGGTAGTTCGCAAGAATAAAGAAATTATGTCAATGTTACCTCAGTGTCAATGTTTCCCGGCCTTTCCTTAGAGGTTAGGATTTCCAAACACCAAAATTATACATATAAGAAATGCTGTTTTATTTGATGCTAAAAGTGCTTTACTAAAATATTTCTGATTTTTCATAATTGAATAAAACGAACAAATCCAAATCGAACATTAAAAAAACATCCAAATGTTTTAGTGGGTTTAGAAGTGAAAACCTTTACTGACTCGACTATAAGTACTTGGGAATATCTACAGAAATAAAGAAAATCAAGAAATGAATGAGAGAATACAGAAAATATCTACTACAACAAGTAACTTATTGATGTATACAAAATTGAGTTGAATAACAAATTAAAAATTCACAGGACATTAGTTAAACCAACCATAACATATGCAATAGAAACAATGACTCAGAATGATGAGGACAAAATTAAAATAAAGGAAAGAAAAATATCAAGAATAATAGTGGTCCCCAAAAAATGAATGAAAAAGAGCACATGCAGTTGAAGAATAATGAAGTAGAGGAGATACTGGGAAAAATATTGTGAGAATCATCAAATCAACGAGAACACATCGAAAAAAACGAAGAAGATGCAGCAATAAGAACCTCAAAAGATCCAGGCGTAGACTAAAAAGCGGATGGAATTACTAGGTGAAGGAAATTAATAATGCACGAAAAGAATTGAGAAAAATATATAGTATATCTAGTAAAAACCAGACACTATGAGAAAGAGAACTACCTTGAGAATTGGATCTTTTATTTTGAATTCAAATGAAGGAACAAATATATTTTCATATGAAATTTACCAGCTTAAAATATATAAATTATGAACCCTCAGGCCGATTTTCAAGTCCCTTCATTAGAGGTAGAAATACATCAGAAACAATTAGTGAACATAAAAAAAATGTTGGTGTGATTTTTATTTTTATTCATAGCATAGGCAGCAGAATCTATCTATACATTTTCCGAGCTTCAGGCGATTCGAATTGGTATAATCATTGTCAGCTTCTGTAGGATATGGTTAATTGACGATATGGAAATAGATTCAAAAATTGTAAGGTCGAATAATATTCAATGATCCATATTAGGAGCCAACGAATAAGATATATTTATTCAAATTATTCACAATTAATTAGAGAGAACGAGCGAAGCAAAACAGTCAATTCAAAAGCTGTAATTAATACTGGCAATTAAAAATGCAAATGAATGACAAATTAGCCTACTGAATAACAAAGACAATAGAATATAATGAAGCATAACTATGAAATTCGAGCAATGTGTTCAATGACAGCAGAATGACCATGGTCTTGTTTTCGAAAAATTCTTCTGATCCATAGCATGTGGAACATATATTATTATTCAAAAATGTCCTCTTATATGTGTTAATAGATTCAAACCATTATTTTTGGTAAACAACATTATCTCAGTTCGGATTACTTTTGACGCAATAAAAATTATCATTATAATATTTGGATATAATTATTAACCATAACATTAATTTGAACATGTGTTGGTAGCAGGTCAGATTGTGAATATCGAAAGTTTCTGAGATTATTAAAAATCACAAATAGTTGAATTCCACTATGTTGAGACCCTCAAAGAACGGATTTTTCAAAATTAAAATTCTAGCGGGTTGAATAAGAACGAACATAAATATAAATACAACCAACGAACATCTTCCGGCCACAAAAAGGCAGAAAGAAGATCAACTTCCGGCATTGCTAGCCACCAAAGGTAAACTAAATCTATAATGAATCCTGCTTATCGTAGAAGTTCCTTAATAGCTATTTCAAACCGTTCAGACGATAAATCCGCTTATTATGAAGCTTTCAAATGAGTTTGAAAATTGAACCAATGTCACGTCAGAAGATGAGTACAGGAGCTGATCCATTATATATATATATATATATATATATATATGTATATAGATCTAAAGATAGAATATACACCAATGTTCGAAGGCGACGAATTGTACACGATCCTATGTAGACTCATAAGAGAAGCTTCAAAAACTCTTTCTTCGACTTAAAATGCCCCTTTAAAGGTGTTATCAACTATACGGAGAAACAAGAGTTATACAAGAAAATCAACAAAAATATACAGACACAAAGAGAGACCAACATGGAAAGAAGAAATAAAAAACGAAAAAACCTTATCACCTATAAACCTTACACCGAAATATATACAAGGAAAATACTACAAAAAATTGGCTTCTGCAATCTTTTCTC
>JAFIRS010004739.1:0-75918 GCA_018342105.1 Gonioctena quinquepunctata
CGTCGCCTCGCCTCATAAATCGCCGTCATAAATCGCCGTCGCCGTCCCATCCGTCATCGCCAAATCCCCTCCCCCCCTATGCGTCGCCGTCGCCGTCGCCATTTTCCCTTTGCCGTCATAAAAACATAAATCATAAATCCCTCCCCGCAAAATCGCCGTCATAATCGCCCCCTCGCCCCCTCATATCCCCTAAATCCATCGCCTTCATAAATCCCGTCCCCCATCCAAAACCTTAATCCTCGCCATCGCCCCTCGCCTCATTCCTCATAAATCATAAATCCCATCGCCATCGCCGTCCGTCATAAATCCTTCCCTAAATCTTTCCTATCCCCGTCCCGTCGCTTCCCTATCGCCGTCCCATCATAAATCTAAATCCGTCATAAATCCATCCTCATAAAATCATAAAAACATAAATCTAAAATCGCCTCCATAAATCGCCGTCACGTCGCCTCATAAAACGCCGTCTTAAATGCTGCCATCCCCCCAAATCCCAAAACGCCCAAATCGCCATCGCCATTAATTTGCCATCCTCGCCATCCATGCTCGCCAAACGCCGTCGCCGTCATAAAACGCCTCGCCTCCCAATCGCCGTCATAAATCATAAAACATAAATCCCTCGCCGTCGCCCATTCCCTCATAAATCTTAAAACGCCAAAACAAAAAACCCATCATCTTTAAAACGCCTCGCCATCATCCATCGCCATCATAATCATAAAACGCCCTCATAAACCCCATCGCCATCATAAAAACGCCATCCCCAAAACAAAATCCTTAAAATCATAAAAACGCCAAAACGCCATCCCATCCCCATCGCCGTCGCCATCCCAAAACTTCATTCCATCGCAAAACTTTTAAAACGCCATCGCCTCATAAATCGCCCATCGGGTTTCATCATAAATCCCATCCCTCACCAAATCCATCGCCTCATAAAACGCCTCCCAAATCCCAAAACGCCATCTTAAAAATTTGCCAAATCCTTAAAACATAAATCATAAATCCTCATAAATCAAATTTATAAATCTAAATCGCCTCATAATCCCGTCATAAATCGTCATAAATCCCTCCATCATGTCATAAATCGCCTTAATCGCCGTCGCCATCGCCATCAAATCAAAAAACGCCATCCATCGCCCGTCGCCCAAAACGCCATCCCCCCATCGCCAAAACCAAATCCCCTTTAAAAGCCGTCGCCTCCTCGCCCGTCGCCATCGCCTCGCCGTCCCAATCGCCATCGCCTCGCCTCATAAAACGCCATCCCTCCCAAAACCGCAAAACAAAAAAAAATCGCCCAAAAACGCCTCACCATCAAAAAACGCCAATCCCCCTCGCCGTCGCCAAATCCCCCCCGCCCCCCGCCGCCCCCCGCCCCGCCCCCCGCCACCCCCCCGCCCCCCCCCCCCGCCGCCCCCCACCCCCCGCCATCCATCACCCCTCCCCCCCCCCCCCCCCGCCATCGCCCAACCCCACCACACCACCCACCCCCACCACCCCCACCCCCACCCCCACCCCCACCACCACCCCCACCCCCACCCCCACCCCACCCCCATCCCCCCACCCCCACCCCCACCCCCATCATCACCATCCCATCACCATCCCATCCCATCACCATCACCATCCTCACCATCACCATCCCCATCCCCCATCCCACCATCACCATCACCATCCGCCATCCCCCCATCACCATCACCATCACCATCACCATCACCCATCACCATCACCATCACCATCATCATCATCATCATCATCACCGAATTGCGGTTTCATAGCTTCATCTTTTTTCGGTTTCGGTTTTCACAAAATATTTCATCGAATAATTCAGGAGATATAATAGCAAAACAAATAAATATAAAAGACATTCTTGGTGAACAATGATAGTTTCAATTATTTTTTTTTATTTTATTTATTTATTTATAATACATCCAGACAGATATAAATCCAGTTATTGGAATATGTAACGATACATTATGTGATAACTAAAAACTTATCCAAGTTGTACAAGCATATATTCAATTTCGAATCTGTTGAAACAATGTATTTCTGAATTGAGAGGGCGAAGCGAAAAGAAATTCTACATTTTCTAACCTATTCAACTGCCTACACATCAGAGGACTATGAAAATGGTGACGAGTGTTGGTTATACTCACATGAAGGGTAATATTCGATCTAGAAGTGATACGTGGTACAAAGAAATTGACTTGTGGTTTTGAATAATTTTAAATATACTACTACGTTTCCTTAGCGTCGAAAACTTGAAATCGTCCAAAAGTAGTTGGTAATCTTAATGATTAATTGGGTAGTTTCCATGTTTTTTGAAGTAAAAAAATTTCTGAAACTTATGTTGGATTCTTTCGATTTGATCTATTTGTTTGCTGTGTAATGCAATCCAGACGGAGCTACAGCATACTAAGGAGAAGTAGATAGCTCTCATTGTTTCTATTGAGAAAAATGCTTTGCAGTTGCGCATACGAATCCAAGGAAACGGGAACATTTCGATGTATTATTCTCTGTGTGGAGCAAAAGTCAATCGATTATCGAAGGTTATGCCTAGGTCCTCGCATTCTTTCACGCGGTTCAAAGTGTTATTGTTCAGAAAATAATCGTTTCCAATTGGCGTCAGTACTCTTGCGTAAGTCATAACTTTGCATTGTTGTACATTGAGTGGTAAGTTATTTGAGTTGCACCAATCACTCAAATTATCGAGGTCATTTTGTAGAGCGTCAATGTCGAAATCATGTATGATAGCTCTATATACTTTTAAGTATATACTTTTAAGTCATCCGTAAATAGTAATTTATTCGAGCTAATTGAGTCACAGATATCATTTATGATTGGTAGGAACAATAAAGCTTTCTCCTCCGCATTCCACGTGGAGCTTTCTGTTCGCCAAATAGGATCTCAAAGTGTTTTGAATTTTTGTGGAGAATCCGAAGTTAGGAAGCTTTTGTAAGAGTTGTTGATGAGACACTTCATCAAACGCCTTACTGAAATCAGTGTATACCACATCTACTTGTCTTTCATTATCCAGTGCCTCAGATACAAATTGAGAGAATGAGCATAAGTTGGTGGTGATGCTTCGTTTTTTACAAATCCGTGATGTGGTTCGGATAGGAGTGTTCTCACGTGTTCATACATTACGTCTGCTAAAGATTATTTCGAGAATTTCAGAGAAAACTTAGATGAGTGCTAGGGGCCTGTAGTTTGTGATGTCTGAGATTGTGCCGTTTCTGTGAACAGGTCATATTCTTGATATTTTTCTGTTATCCGGGAAGTGGGGAATTGATATTTCTCTCTATCGTAAATGTATGACTTGAAATGCGGATTATAATGAACGAAATAAATGAAAAATCGGGACGGCAAAGCAGCCGCATTTGTGTTGGCAGCTATACTGCCAAAATATTCCTTCCGTAGGACACCATCACCATTTTCTCAATTTGTTTTCATAAAATTACCCACCAAAGTTTTCTTTTGGTCGAAAAATACATCTATCTTTGAATCCAAATGAATATAAAATAAGTACTACTGAATTGTTTGAAGAATATCTCAACTATTATATCGTCGTACACTCATTTTTGATGACCAATAACAGTTTCAATGAAGTTTCATCTGAATTATATACAAAAAAATCTACGAAAAATGCGGAATGTGACAGAAAAAATGAAGCAGAAAATGGCGGCGGTGATGCTGCCATATTTTAGTTGACAGCGGAGCTGCCAACATAATCCTTTGAGAAAAATCACTGAATGCGTATTTGAATATGATATCATTATTTCCCAATATTCACCCATGCCATTAACTCTGGTTTCATTGTTCTTGCCAATTCGGCCATTCGACGCTCACAAGGAAAACTGGATGACAATAACCCAAAAGTGTTGGGCCTTTGATAGTTTAACTGATGACCTTCAAGTAATTTCTACTCAATGGGGCTTGATGGAGTCAATCAACTGGTAAGAAGTTGATAGTCAAATCTTTCGAGCAAAAACATGTATTTTTCAAAATCGATACAAGGTTGACAACTATCTCTGGCAAGAGTTACAAAAAAAAGATTTCAAAATTAATGAAAATGTAGGAATTATCGCTACATGGCTCCTTCCTCATTGAGTCGAAAAATAATGGAATCATTTTGGCTTCAATCGTTCTATCATGAATCAAATTTGGTAGATTCCATTTAGGTTCAGTTTCCGGAAATTTGGTGTTTTGTATGTTTTCGGGATTTTTGGGACTTTTATCGTGAAATTCAGGAAATTTCAATTGAGTTCATATGAATTTCGCATTTCTTGGGAATTTTGACTAGAGTAATGTTGTTTATTTCAATGTATCGGACGGTTGTACATTTGGAAAATATTCTTTCTTTGCGAACAGGAATTATGACTTCTTCCTGGGTATTCTACCCAATAATCGATTATCCCACGATGATTTGAATTGGTTTGGCAGATGGCAGTATTTTCCCCAATGAGCTGGGCTCTACGATGGTCCCGGTGGTAGTAGTCTCGGTGCAGTAGTATGTATTTTCCAATCAATGGACAGGAATTCATCGATACGAATTCGATTTTTGAAACCGTGCAAAGCGGGGTATTTGGGATAGATATTTGGTGATTCTGAGTGATTGAGTACAGGTGTTAGAAATGTGGAGACAATCTGGACATGCAATGCATAAATTTATTCTGTATTTGAGAAGGTTTTTTGGGAAAGCAGAAATGTAGAGATGTATGTTGAAACGAAACAAATTATGGTATTGCCGATATTTCGTATCTTTTGCTCTAATAATTCATCGTTCCTACAATTTCAGAACTTCATATGGTTGACTTGTGCAAATCCGTTAGCTTTGCGAATGTGATAGCATCAATTTATTCATTAGTTTCAACCTGAAAATGTATATTGACGGGCCAACTGGAATCACAGACAAGTTTGCTACGGTAAATGATTATGTATGCTTAAATTCTGCTTACGAATTATTAAGACACACGCATTATCATGACATGGAAAAAACACTGAAATCTTGAAACAAGTGGTTTTCTCAAATTTATCGAAAGTTGAGCAATTGTGTGATCCAAACATTCTTGGTTCCAATGTGGATAAGACTTATAACTGGCTACCATATGATATTAATAACGAAACCCCCAGGGTCATCCACGTCAACAGGATCAGAAGAACTACCAATAGTTCAACCAACAGAGGAAACACGAATCAGAAAGACGTCGGATGCTCTGAAGAGGCTGGTGGGCCAGCTTTCCTGGTCTGCAATGGTATCCTGGAAGCAGACATTGTAAGACTACTTACATCTAATTTCGTCCTACGACCAATCACTGGAGAGAATGCACCGATATAAGAGAGCTGACATCACATTAACCTTCCGAAGGCTACGAATAATGGAAAGAGTTTTGTGGCTGATATAGAAGACGAGTTCATTCTTCTGATGGATCTGTGACTTTGGATTTTTTTTTAATTATGAGCAGACATTCATTAAATTTGAAGGAAAATAATGTATTTTGACAACTCCACCCGGAAGGGGGCATTCTGTGAATTTGAGGATAGCTCAAACTGTCAGGATACCTAGTTCATCTGAGAGGATTGTTGAGGCTCGACTAGAAGAAGACCTTGGGTGCTGCGTTGCAATAGTAAAGCCATGTCAGGAATCCCCCAGCAAATTATTACTTGCATAAACTCTAATAACATCAAAATAAGGCATCCCTCTCAGAATTGCTAATGCATTCCCTGATGGGATAACAGTTCGGAAAGGACGCATTATAGGAGTATGCGAGCCAGTTGAGTCACTAGAAGATTGCAAAACGAGCGGACATCCGGAGAGAAGGCACGGCTGATGACGTACTGGGAACTAGCCTTGAATCAATTGTCATCGAAGGCATACAAAGCCGCCATGAAATTCATTTCCGAAAAAAGTGACGTATTCGAGTCCGCAGGATCAGCAACAGGACAAACCAAGCTGGTTCAGCATAGGATAGATGCCGATCAAACCCATCCAATTCGACCACCACCAAGAAGATTACCAAACAACATGAGGTGGAAGAGTTTGTCGAGAAAATGACAAATATGGCGTTATCAAATAATTATCGTGTCCATGGTCCGGCCCGGTGGCATTGGTTTCCAAAAAGGACCCAAAACACTTACCACGTTGGCAGGCTCACGATGGTTCTCAACGCTGGAATTGATGAAAGAGCGGATATTGGCAAGTGGCTATAAACGAAGATACTGAGGAAGAGACTGCGTTCACTTCTGGTAGTGTACTGTATCAGTTAACCATGCCTTCTGGTCTCTCCAATGCTCCGGCGACCTTCGAGAGATCAGTGAAGTCGATATTGCCTATATTTACTTGAAAAACTTGCCTGGTGTATCTGGATGATGTCATGGTTATGGAAAGAAATTTTGATGAACATCCGGCCAACCTGTGTGAAGTTTTGGGATATGTGAGAAGTCATGCACCCCATTCCAGAAGCAAGCAGATTTCTTGGGCCACACAGTCTCGACGAAATGAATTCAATAAATGGATCGAAAATACAGGCTATTCGAGTCTGGCCGAGACCAGAAAATGAACACGAGGTAGGGAGTTTCTTTGGTCTGTGTACCCATTGCCGCCGTTTTGTGGAAGGATTTGCAGATATCGTAGCTCTCCCACATAGGTTGACAACTTCCGTTGGTCTATCGAATGTGATGAAGAATTCCGCAAGATCAAGGCAGCGCTTGGTTCGAGTCCAATCTTATACCCACAGCAAAAACAACTGTTCATACTGGATATCGAAGCCTAAAATCACTTACTGTGTCACCAGGAACAAACTTCTAGCAATAGACAGGACAGTAGATCACTCTCAAAAATACATATACAGGGTGTCCCTGGACTGCCTCTTTTCCTTTCGGGAATATATAGAGGGGGTCAAAATATCCCCAGTAATTCATATAACTTTTGTTCCTGAAAGCCTTCGTTACCAAGTTACGGGCTCTCAAAATTACAAAATGAAAAATGTTTTTCTTTGATAACTTTCAAAGTGAATATTCAGAATAATCTAAATTTAGATGATTGACTGAACAAATGAATTCCCTCGATGAGCTTCCATGCAGGAGTCAGCTGTTTTGCTACGAAGTCAGGAACGGACTACCCCCAATGGTCCACACCCCAAAACTCAGAAATGACTGGGATTTGTCAATATGTTTCTACAGAACAGAGTTACCTGGACAATTTCCTGAATAAAAGTACTCGTGTGGAAAATCGATCAAAAAAACGATTTTTTATAAAAATGTATTTTTGTTCGACGACATCCAACCTGAGATGTCTACCATGATTCGAAAAGATTGATTTGTAATGAAAATAGAAATGATAGGTACAATGTTCATAACAGATTTTTATCATGCAAACACGTTTACCTTACAAAACTCATGCTGTAAATAATTAATCGCAAGCCTCAAGAGCAAACAGAAATGCAAAATCTGCTACAAAAACTGCTCGATATGATTCCGTCTCTCTGAATTCATTTTCTTAGTCGGCGCAAACACCCTCTCTGCACTTGAAATAGCATGCCAGGGTCGTTTCATATGGCTTCACAATGTAATGTAATTTTATTCAATAGGGCATCTCTGGTGTGAATAGGTGTAGTGTAAACGAGGCTTTTCAGATGCCCCCACAGAAAGAAATCTAATGGATTCAAATCCGGAGACCGCGATGGCCATGAATATGGCCCACCTCTACCAATCCATCTATTGGAAAAAATCTGGTTCAGATGGTCCCGCACAATCAAACTAAAATGTCTCCCTCAAGCTGCGATCGACACGCTCGATAGTTTCTCTTGCCCGTAACGTTCGATTGGGAAAATGCTCGGAATACAAACGACGGGCTTCTGCAGCATTACCAAATGCTCGTCCATACAATGCATGCATATCACCTATTCATGTGCAGCCGTTTTCGTAGTTTATCCGTTTGCTTTTTATTAGTTATGTCTTCCGATGTGCGTTTTTGCAGCTGAATTTATCTTCGGGTTGAAGATTTTCTCCCATGAAATTATAATTATCAGTGAAACTCCTCAACATTTAAGCTGTGATTACGAATTTGCAACATCAAAATGTTGAGTTTCATGAGATTCAGATAACACAATACGAAACGTGCTCATTCCTCCCCTAAGGGTAGCAAAATGGAGGATATATATTGATCATTCATCCTCTGAATTTTGGCCCGTTAACCGATTCTATCAGGCATAACTTTGTACTGGGTTATCCGATGCAGATGATTCTTTCTTTGAAGAAGAATTATTCACCCCCAAGGCTAGAAAAATGGGGGATGATTGAATTTCCACGTGTAAACCGATTCTCTTGAAACTTCGCACACATATGTAGTTCTGATAACACTACAACATAATAGATACCTCAATTGTTTGTTGAGTTAGTAGTGATAAGTAGATTTTGGCCACAAAAACTCAGGAAATAAAAATTATTTAACAAAAAATTAAACCGACGGAAAAGGAAACTGAAAAGCAAAAAATAACCCCTCTTAGTCTTGATAACTAAGCTCCTAAACTAATGTAAGTAATCAATTTTGAGTCGGTGCCAATCAAACGAAGATCATAGAATTCCTTTCGAAAAAAATATCAAAATGCCACCGCGCATCCCGCTACCATCATTTTATGCGGTACCTGATTCAATTGCCAGTTTGTTTGGCGCCGACTCAAAATTAGTTACTTCCCTTAGTTTAGGAGCTTAGTTATTGAGACTAAAAAGGATCAGTTTTTGCTTTTCAGTTTCTTTTTTTGTCGGTTTCATTTTTTGTTAAAAAGTTTTCATTCAGATTCCCCAATTGCTTCGTGATTGGCTTGAAAAACTAGTCTTTTTCCAAAAATTGTCATTTCTTCCAGTTTTTCAACAATGTTTTACTTGCGCAATATTTTCATTTTCAATGTCTATTCAATTTTTGGAATCAGAGCTCGCCAACACTCTATTCAAAATCAACGAATCTAGATTTTGAGCTGCACCAGCTAATTTTTTTATCAAATAAGTGAGTTTTCTGGATGAATTAATTTCCTCACATTTGACTTCACTTCCGGATAGCTTCCAAAATATTTTCCTCCAATACTACGGTACGCACAGCCCTAGGAGCGCCCTCACCACCTCGTTTTGGCAAAACTGAACCTACAATAATATCGAAATAAAACAACAGGCTCCAATTAATTATCCATTCGACATACCTATCTCCCTCAAGCTGCGATCGACACGCTCGAACGTTTCTCTTGCCGGTAACGTTCGATTAGGAAAATGCTCGGCATACAGACGACGGGCTTCTGCAGCATTACCAAATGCTCGTCCATACAATGCATGCATATCTGCATATTCGTTGAATGTAAACTGTTCGGCAATATCAAAACACTCCGAACTGTCCTATTAGAATATTGACAGAACAATGACAACGCACCACTCAACAAAACAAAATTGCATTCCAGTTGTCATTTTTTACCCACACTAATTTTATTTCTTTCTAGAAGGTGTTTTTGTCAACATCTGTGGAAGAAATGGAACATAAATTTATTCACCGGATATTTTTCACCTATTCATGTGCAGCCGTTTTTGTAGTTTATTCGTTGGCTTTCTATTAGTTATGTCTTCCGATGTGCGTTTTTTCAGCTAAATTTATCTTCGGGTTAAAGATTTTCTCCCATGAAATTATACTTGTCAGTGAAACTCCTCAACATTTAAGCTGTGAATACGAATTTGCAACATCCAATTGCTGAGTTTCATGAGATTCAGATAACACAACACGAAACGTGCTCATTCCACGCGTACATACAGAATATGGATTGAACTCGATATTTCATAGTGGAGTAGCTTGTTAGTTCAAAAACACCACGAATCTACATAACTTGATATTTCATTTGAAAAAATATCTACCTTGTGAATGAAACTTTCAACTAGGTACTGTACTTTTTGTTTACGACTTCATTTTAGCATATTTTGTATTATCCCTGTTATAAATGTTGTTGAATTAACGTTAGCATTAGTATTTCCACTGTGAACATTTTTCATTTCAAAAAATGGTGGACGATCGGGTTTGATGTCGTCGAGTGAAACTGCATTTTTATCAATAATTGGTGCTCCGATCGACTTTCCACGCGAGTACTTTTATTCAGAAAATTGTCTACGTAACCTTATTTTGTTGAAAACTTTCGAAAAATTATCTGTCATTTCAAAGTTTTGGGGTGTGGACCATCGGGGGTAGTCTGTTCCTGACTTTGCCAAACAACTGACTCCTGCATGAAAGCTCATCGAAGGAATTCATTTGTTTAGTCAATCACCAAAATTTAGATGATTTTGAATATTCACTTTGAAAGTTATCAAAGAAAAACATTTTTTATTTTGTAACTTTGATGGCCCGTAACTTGGTAACGAACGCTTTGAGGAACAAAAGTTATATGGAGTACTAGTGATATTTTGACCCCGTCTATACATTCACGAGAGAAAAAGAGGGACACCCTGTATGTAAGTTAGTTTGTCATCAGGACCGACCATGCGGCTTCGAAGTGGCTACTGAGAATGGAAAACCCAGAAGGACAAATAGCTAGATGAATAGAAGAGCTAAGCCAGTAACATTTTAAAATCAAACAGCGCCCAGGACGACTACATAATGAAGATGCATCATCTAGGAAACCGTGTCCAGAAGCCTGTAACGATTGTCATCGTATTGAATGCCACGAAGGAATCGCCGATATGAGATGCACAAAACGAATGGACTAGCGCAAATATGGAATAGGACTAGAAAACGGTTGCGATCATTGGGGATTTTTTACATTGGAACTGGAAGACACTCATGGAGAGATATTCCGAACAGAGCTCCCATCTTCGATGCAATGTGGGCACAATGGGATTCCCTGGTTATGGAAAATAGACTACTCAAACGGGTATGGGAGTCTGCTGATGGAAGGTTGTCAATTTCCCAATTGGTTTTGCACAGGAGGATGATAAGTGAAGTCTTGTAAAAACAACAAGGGAAAAAATCGAAAGTTAATAAGACTTTGAACAAGATCAGGCAGAGGTTCTATTGGGTTCGATGTCGATACAATATGGAAAGCTTGTGCAGAAGATGCTCAGAGTGCGGCGCCATTGAAATTTTCAACACGGAGTCAAATGATGAAATGAAGAAAAACAACGTGGGCACACCATTCGAACGAATTGCCATTGACGTAGCTGGACCTTTTTCTGTGACGGATGATGACAACAAATACATCCTTGTTGCCACGGAATATTTCAGCAAGTGTGGAAGCCTATGCTATTTCAGACCAGGAGGCATACACAATGGCCAGGCCATTGTTGGACAACATGTTCTCGGAATTTGGAGTACCGATGGAGCTACATTCCTACCAAGGAAGTAATTTCAAGACGAAGTATCAACAAGACTAGAACCTCAGTGCTCCACCTCCAGTTATATGGCAGGGTTTGAAGATTGAGACAAACTATGGAAGAGCATATTTCCAAGGTAGTTGATGAACATCAAAAGGACTGGGATTCCTTTACACTATTTTTCATAGCATACATAGTAGCCGTCCATGATTCAGCAAAGCTTGCTCCTGCTAGCATTATCTCCGAAAGGAAACTACGATCGCCCTGTGACTTGGTGTTCGGATCACCAAGCTACCAAGAGGTTGAGGTGCAGGACTATGCAGACAAACTGAGGGACAGCATGTTGAAAATCCACGAAACAGTTCGAAAGAAGTTGATACTGCCAAGTGACAGGATGAAAGCTCGTTATGATTCGAGAGCTAATTCAGGAGGATACAAAGAAAGTGAACAGGTTTGTCTGTACCAACCACGTAGGAATAAGAGCGTTTCCCCCAAACGTACACCGTTTTGGAAATGAGCGTAAGAGGTGAAGAAGAGGATCAACGACGTAGTTTTCAGATTTCTGCGTAGTTCTAGAACTGAGTTGGAGATTGTTCACCTCGGGACGATAAAAATTTGAGAGATACAGTTTTACGAAAATAAGTGGAGTAAGTCTCGGGTACGAAACCAACCTTCTCAGATTCCTAGGAAACAGTCGAAGTTATTCTCGAGGAATTGTTATTTTTCTGGAGTATTCGGCCTAATTATATTAGCGGGTCACACGCGACAGGCGAACAGTTTATGTAATGATGTTATTTGTGTGATTCATTCGAAGTTAGTACAGCACGGTATTTTGAACAGTGTCAGAGTGCATTATTGTGTTGAGTTTTCAAAGTGGAATGAACAAACTGTAATTATTCGAGTATTGTTTTAATTAATAAAAACGAACCGAGTTTTGTAACAATATAGAGAAATTCGGAGTGGATTTTCTCATTAACCGAACTGAACTGTAACGTGTCAACAAAATCTTGGTGTTCGATCGAGTGGCTATATGGGAGAATATGAATGTTTTCGCTCATTATCATAACATTTTATGATGCAGGTATTTTTTCTTTGAGCAACTGCAAGTTTGGTTCGAAAAAGTGAACCTATTCCATGAACTCTGCGAAATCGCTCCAGACAAAATGTTATGTATTGCATTGCATGAATACATTTTCCATTATAGGACAGAAGTTGTGAATGATTTGATAAATTTCTGATTATTTTTTTTTTCATGGAAACATTCATCTTTGGAAGTGATCAAGTCGATTTGATTTCTATGTTGAAAGTTCAATTGTGTCTTTTGAATCTTCAATATAAAATAATACAATAACGCTGAAATGGCTGATATGCATTTTATGTATGGTCGTGCCAATGGAAATATTTTGGAAGCTAGACGGCTCTATGCAAAAATGTATCCTCTGCGCGTGATACCTCATCACACAATTTTTGCACATCTTCATCAACGTCTCTGTGAAAGAGGGACTTTGCAAAAACTAACAACTGATTGTGGTCGTCCAGGAGTAATAAGAGCGGTGGCACTGGGAGAAGAGGTTCTCAATATGATTGAAGATGGTCCGGAATTGAGTACAAAACAAATTGCTCACACACTTAATGTTAGCAAAAACTGATCTGGAAAATTTCAAAGGATCACCAATTATATCCTTACCATATTCAACGAGTCCAGGCACTTTTGCCGCGAGATTTTTCACATCGAGTAGACTTTTGTCAATGGAGTCTTCAAATGATTACCTAAGACGCTCAATTTTTAGAAAACGTAATATTCACTGACGAATCCAACTTTTCAATGCAAATTTCCATAACATCTTTGGGCCGAAAATAACCCACATGCAATTCAAAAATGTCGGTATCAATATAAATTTTCACTTAACGTGTGGGTCGGAATTATTGGCGAAAATATATTTGGACCGTATTTGCTACCGTTAAGGCTAACTGGTGCAACCTATTCGATTTTTCTCCAGGAGCAGCTATCCATTTCACTTGAAAATGTTCTACTAGCTATTCGACCACGAATGTAGTTTATGCACGATGGTGCGCCTGTCCATTTCAGCATAACTGCTCGTCAGTACTTGAACGACGTGTATCCAAATCATTGGCCTCCCAGATCTCCAGACTCAAACCCCTTGGACTTCCGCATCTGGGGTCACCTGAAGTCCTTGGTTTATACGACTTTCATTGAATGTGTGAATGATTTGAGGAATCGCATCATTGCAGCCTGTGAGACAATCCAAAACACACTAGGAATATTTCAACGTTTGCGCCAGTCTATGAGACGAAGACTTGATTCCTGTCTAATGATCTTGTTGCCTTTTTCTTTGTTATAATATACATATTTTTTTATTTTTTTTTATATTCTATTAAAGTAAAACATGGTACTGGTACATGCCTATATTAAAAGTTTAAACAAGCGAATAATTTTAAAATACTACAACTGAAGTCACAAGTTGTGCAAACAAAACGTGACTGCCACCTACTAGATTTTTTCGATTCCATTCACAGAAGATCTGTTCATGCACAATGTTTTAATTTTATTTGTTATTAGGAAACTATCGCTTTCACGGACACAAAACAGGAGTTGAAAAAGTTTTGCAATTAATCGTTCTTTTCAACGCATATTTTTGAATTGATAATTTTGTTTCGTTAAAAAATTCTGGTGAAAAATGGAATGGGGGTTGTATGTTTCACCTCTTTGAAAGATCAAAACACACTTGAAAAAATAGTTATAGGTAGCGTTTTTATTGGTAGCTTTGGCTTTCGCCCATGCTCTTGATACTCTTTTAGTTGATATCGCTAAAACCATTGCTTCGTATCTATGGAACGTGCTAAAACTACGATATTTTCTTATCGATGAGGGGAAGGTATTCTGTACCCACCAGGCTAATACTCTCTACTATTAACTCTTTTTTATTTTTGTTTCTTGTTTCCCTTGTTTTTATGATTGTACTTCCCCAACACTTTTGTCGTTTTGTAATACATATGTTTGTGTGACTATGTAAGTATACATGTATTTTCATGTTTCCATCACTTACCAGTTTACTTATTATCATTATTATCTATTAGGTTTAACATACATCCACTTACCTATTGTGTTTAATGATAACTAGCACCCGTACTTTTTAAGAGTCAAAAAATCTATAATTATTTTTACCTTGATATTAAACACGTCATACTATGCATTTGTTCAACCACATTTGACGAACAATATTGTGGGCTGGGTTGGTGTGAATGACATACATTCGAACGTAATACAGAGATAGATTTCAACAACTATACAGGGTGGGGCACCCCCTACGACACGGTCCCTGTGAACCAAACCATTATTTTTTCGGGAATTTCTCCATTTCATTATATGTATATTGATTAAGGCTGCAAAAGGAAATTATTTTCTAAAGGGTGGCTCAAAAAAGTGTGTTTTTTTAAATGGAACACTTTTGAATAGGTCAGGAAAAAATAATATGAATTCATAGAATGTACTATGTACCTAACTAGATGCGTTCTCGAATTATTGTTTTTTTATGAAAATGCTAGGTACAATTGAAAACTAAATAACATCGAAATTTATAAAAATCATCCCTTCAAATTCTGACCAAGTATGAAAGAGGTTTCGGGCTATTGATTTCAATAAAAGTCGTTTCTCAATATTATACAGAATGTTCAAAAATTATTGTCAGTTTTTTATAATTTCGGACAAAGACAACTTTGTTATTTCAAATAGAACAACCTGTATTTTTTCAATCTGAACAATATAAAATTCAAATATCTTTCATTTCATATTGGGGTTCCCTATACCTAACCTAAATAGTTTTTCAGATATTGGCTTTTTCAAATAGTAGTTCTTATTTCAATGCATTCTTTGAATCAAGATAGCTTTGAAACGACATTTATTTGATTTGCTCACAGAATTCTCATTGACAGTTGTTATACTTCACTTCATCGAAAATATTTACTGTTCACTAAAATGAAGTTATCGTTTACATTCATATTCTGATAGTAGTTCATTAACCATACAATTTTTTTTTCAAAATTCAACTTAAACAACAACAAAATATGAAACACAAATGTATTCAATTCAACGTAGGTCCTCGAAATGAAGACCATCCTGTTGAATACAAAGAGCCACTCTCTCTATGAAAGACTTCTTAACATTTAATAACATTTGAGGCGTCACTCTTCGAAAAGCAGGCCTTATTCTCTCCTTCATATTTTCCATTCTTCTAGTATCCCCATAGAAAAAAATCGAGGCAAGTCAAATCTGGTGATCTCGCTGGCCAATTTTGTGGTCCTCCCCTACCAATCCATTTATTCGGAAAGCACATATTCAAAAACTCTCTGACACTGAATTTGAAATGTGCCGGAGCTCCATCCAATTGCTACCACATCCGTTGTTTGATATTTAGCGGCACATTCTCCAGAAGCTCAGGAAGATCATCTCGTGAAAATTAAAAAAAAAAAATTACCATTTAAGTTTCCATAAAAAAAGTATGGTCATGTAACTTTTGTACCTATAATTCCTCCCCACACGTTAACAGACCATCTATTCTGGTGATCCAGAGTGCGGAGAAATTGGGGATTCACATCACTATAATAATGGAAGTTGTGTCTGTTCACTAAGCCATTGTTATGAAGAGTAGAATCATCAGAAAATAAAATTGAATCTAAAAAATGTTCATTCTCACTAAACTTGTCCAGAACCCATGGACAAAACTCGATTTGTCGATGGAAGTCTATTTCATATAATTCCTGGGGCATCTGAATACGGTACGGGTGAAATTTGTATTTTTTTATTACCCTAGAAATGCTCCGTCTGCTTATCCCTGTATCTTTCTCGATCTTACGTTGACTCATATGAGGGTTTTCTATGATTGATCCCATAATAAGAAATTCATTTTTCTCATTTCCAATGATATGTTTTGATCTATTTGCCTTTCCATAAGCCACACTTCCAATCCTACGAAATTGATGTAGCAATCGTTTGAATGATTCCGGTCTGAATATTTTTGGGCATACATCCTCGACGCCAAAAGGCAATTCTCCAAACACTAACCAATCCCTGAAATCATATCTATCTGCTCTTGAATGGGATAAGTTTTCATTTTCGACGCTAATAATTCAGTGAATGTTTTGAATAACATAAAACACAATAACTGTCAATAAGAATCATTTTAACAAGTTGAGTAAATGTCGTTTCAAAGCTATCTTCATTCAAAGAATGCATTGCATAGGTATAGGGACCCCAATATGAAATGAAAGATAATTGAATTTTATATTGTTCAGACCATATTGTTCTATTTGAAATAACAAAGTTATCTTTGTCCGAAATTACAAAAAAGTGACAATGATTTTTGAACATTCTGTATAATAGAGAAACGGGTTTCATCGAAATCAATAGCACAAAACCTCTCTCATGCTTGGTCAGAATTCGAAGGGATGATTTCTCTACATTTCGATGTTATTTAGTTTCCAATTGTACCTAGCATTTTCATAAAAAAATCAATAACTCGAGAACGGTTATAGTTAGGTACATAGCACCATCTATGAAATCATATTATTTTTTCTTGACCTATTCAAAAGTGTAACGAAATACAGGGTGTTCCATTTAAAAAAACACAACTTTGATATGTCACACTTTTTTGAGCCACCATGTAGACTCCAAAATAATATCCTTTTGCAGCCTCAATCCATATACATATGGTGAGATGGAGAAATTCCCTGATGTGATGGAGAAATTCCCGAAAAAATTAATGGTTTGGTTTACTGGGACCGTGTCGTATGGGGTGACCCACCCTGTATATAGTAAACCACTCAGATTCCCCAATGATAAAGTACATATATTCATATATTCGTTCACTGATGTCGTAGGCGATAGACGTGATTCAGTTGTCCCGTAAAAAGTTAACGAAAGTGATAGTAGCAATTGATAGATTTATCTAGAAATAAAGGCACCACCAAAGTGAATCACAGTACATTATCAAATAAACTGGTGAGTCATATCATCATCAATTATCAAAGAAACCAATAAAAAATGCAAACCAAAATATTCAAGACAATCCAATAGAAAATTACCCTAAATACCACTTAACAACGAAATAGCTGCAGACAGCACAAAAATTGCTGTTGTGATATGAATTGTTAAGTAGACGTATTGGAAGTTTATACGGTGACGCATGTTACAATCACAGACAATCACTGATAGATATGGCCAATATTTGCAAACAAATGGACGAAAGTACGACTATAGCTATTATAAAATGAATGATGAATTGTACCCATGCTCAACCTAAGGGTTCTATGGGCGTTTCAATATTTACTTGTATGATCAGGTCGAACTGCTTGTATATATTTACTTATTGTTACTTTCTATACCAACCTACTACTTATTATAAATATTTACTACCTTCCCTACCTATACAAATGAATATATTATTATTATGAAGAATCTGGAATATTTGATATTATAAAACTTTTCTGTATGCATGTTAATCAATATCAAGAAAAATGAAATAGCCTCCCGCCACCTCCTACAGCACTAGAAATAAAACCATCTCATTAAGTGTACCTCGCTGTGACAAAACTATAGGGCAACGTCACTGTGATTGCTTTGCACCAAATCTTCATAGTTTAAAGCCTATTGAAATCAGGAATACAAAAAGCATCAATTTATTTAAGAGAAAAAACACTGTATTTTGGCTCATGGAAGGAGGAAATTTTGTCAATCAAACTATTTATTTATATATATTTATTATATGTATATTTATATATATATTTATTATATGTATATATATATATTCATATATATATATATATATATATATATATATATATATATATATATATATATATATATATATCGAGAATGAGAGAAATCTGTTACGAATCCAAAAAAGCACACCATCCGTCTACAGCCTGTTTCATGGTTTCCCAATCATCAGGACGGCTTGTGGTCTCTTTCAAATTCGCATCAGATTTCTCGTTGGTTCATAGCCTTAGGCCAATACAAACATGTGAACTGCATCAGATTATTGATAGTGTAACGTAAATAAACTTAACTTGGTTTAACTAATTTATTTAACACTTAATCTACAACTTAATTTATATTACTACGCCACTGTGTAGCTCGATGGTATGGGCTCGTTCAGACTGTCCACTCCCTCTTGAGGGCTCTCTATTTATCTCCGATACAGCATTCTCGATGTTTCGAATTCTTCCAGTTGGCGACGGCATGTTCCAATTGTTTCCAATATTGACCGTTGCATTACGCGGAAGAGGGACTGGATGGTTCTCGAACATCTCCGGGGATGATCTCATCGCTGTCGACGGCAACATGTGAGGCGACAGGTCCGGCCTAGGTTCGTTACATTGCCCCCTTCTTAAAGACATTTCGTCCCGAAATTTCATCCTTGGAGTGTGACGATATCTGCATGACTCCCCATATCTGCACCGTGAAGTTCGATGGAAGTAACACTCCACGGTCTTCATGATCGGTCGTGGAAGAGGGTTACAGCAAACCAAAATCTTGACGCCGCTGGATCTGAATATCGCCTCCAGCATACTTCTTATGACTCTCCAGTCCAACCCATCAATACCACAGGACAATTTTGGAATTGCTAGATCCACCAGATTCTGGTCCACCATAGTATCTCTCAGTTTGGTGAGACTCTTCCAGACATCTTCATAGGACGGTTTATCTTGGGAATGCCTTTGGTAACTAGGTAGTAGATGTTTCTCTGGCCTTTCTTCAACTGTAGCACCCCACCAACTTCTGGATTCTGCCCCGCAGTGTTTGGAGTTGACCAAATTTCTTGGAGAACACTACGGCGATGCCCTGGACATTCGAAGATCTTCTGCCACACAGTGCGCTAGTGCGTAGTCAGCAGGCACCTCGAAAAGGTCTCGTGACTCTCTCTAGTAACTCCCATGTAGAACTTTCTGCCCGTTTGAATACAAGGACATAAACTTCTCGAACGTCATATCATCCTCCGGTGGCTTGAGGGTGCGAACTTGGTCATGGTTTCCAGCGTAAGGCCAACCTGTTGAAATGGACGACCCTTGGTTTCCTCGGGTGGCTTATGGATTCGGTACACAAGGTCGTTTATCCTTTTCACGATCTTATACGGGCCTTCCCACGAGTTCCGCAACTTTGGTGATAGTCCACGACGACGTTTGGGGTTGTACAGCCAAACCAGGTCATCAACCTTAAATCCTCCAGCGTCGGCCTTGATGTCATAGGTCTTCTTCATTTTATCGCTGGCACTCTGGATGTTCAACCGGACTCGTTCGTGGATGCGTCCATTCTCTGCCGAAGTTTGCTGACGTAGTCCTCTCCGCAGTGTCTTGTCCTGGCGGTATCACAAACTTCAGGTCACAAGGCAGTCGCAGTTCTCGGCCCAGTATAATACTAGCAGGAGTTGGACCGGTGGACTCGTGTACTGCGGATCGATAGGCCATCAGGAACAAATGAAGATACTGGTCCCAGTCTCTTTGATGGTCAGAGACAACCTTGGACAAGTGGCGGTTGATCGTCCTGTTCATCCGTTCCACCATTCCATCGGACTGCGGATGTAGGGCAGTGGTTCTTGTCTTGCGGATGTTCAGCAGTAGACATATTTCTTGGAAAAGGTTGATTCGAAATTTCTGCCTTGATCCGAGTGCAGCCCATTGGAATACCGAATCGACATATCCACTCTTTCACCAAGACGTCGGCGACGGTGATGGCTTCCTGGTTGGCAGGGCATAGGCTTCCGCCCACTTACCGAAGTAGTCCATTGCCACAAGGATGTATTTATTCCCGTGGTCGGATACGGAAACGGGCCGGCGATGTCAATGGCGATTCTCTCGAACGGGCTGCCTACGTTGTACTGACGCATCGGGGCCTTGGGGCGTATTCGAGGTCCATTGCTAGCAGCGCATACAGCGCACTTCCTGCACCAGTCCTGACGTCAGCTTGACAATTGGCCCAGTAAAACCGTTGCCTCACTTTCTGCAGGGTCTTCGTCACTCCCAGATGTCCTCCGGCGACTCCATCATGGATTTCCGCAGCACTTCTCTCTTCTGTTCCTGGGAACAATTATTTGGCGTCTGTCTTCCCACCAATATCGGCCTCCAACACACGTTTCAGGATCCCATTGTCCAGAATAAGAGAGTTCCATTGTGCCCAATAGGACTTAACAGCCGGCGAGTAACCTGCGACTTCCTGCCATGATGGTCTTCGATTGCCCTTCTTCCAGCTGACGACTAAGCCAAGGTCGGGTCTCTCTTGGTCTTTCTGGATCTTGCTGTCATTCCAGTTGTCATCCATTGCCGCGGTTCTACAAAGTGTTGCTTCTTTCTCTCTGCTCGTCGGCAATGTGAGCAATCATCTGGACATGGTCTTCGCGACAAGGCATCTGCATTCTTATGGTAGTTCCGGCTCGATGTTCGATCTCGAAATCGAATTCTTGGAGTCTCTCGATCCAACGTGCTACTTGACCCTCAGGATTTTGAACTGTAAGAGCCATTTGAGAGCTGCATGGTCAGTTCTCAACAGGAATCTTCTTCCATACACGTACTTGTAGAAGTGCTCCACTCCCTTTACAACAGCTAACAGCTCTCGCCTGGTGACACAGTAATTGCGCTCTGGTTTGCTGAGCGTCTTGCTGAAATAACCAATGACCTTCTCCTGCCCCTCCTGGATCTGAGATAGGACAGCTCCAAGTCCCACGTTGCTGGCGTCCGTATCCAAAATGAACTTCCGTTGGGTAAGGGATAGCTCAGAACAGGTGCGTTAATCAAAGCTCCCTTCAGCTTCCTGAACGAGTCTTGGCATTCTTCGACCACTGGAACTTTGTTTGACCTTCCGTGAGCCTGGTCAGTGGTTTAGCGATGTTTGCGAACCCCAGCACATATCGGCGATAGTATGTGCATAAACCAAGGAAACTTCGAAGTTGGTGAATGTCTTTGGGATGGGCCAATCCTTAACAGCTTTGATCTTCTGGTCGTCCACTGCTACTCCTTCCCAGAGACAACGTGGCCGAGGTATCGTACTTCTTTTTGGAACAGATGGCATTTCTTAGGGCTCAGTTTCAACCCGGGAGTTCCTCAGTCGCAGGAATACTTCCTCCAAGTTTTTCACGTGGTCCTCAAACGATCTGCCGACCACAATTATGTCGTCGAGATACACTAGACACGTGTTCCATGAGAGTCCCTTCAGCACTGTCTCCATCAATCTTTCGAATGTGGCGGAGCATTACAGAGCCCGAATGGCATAACGGTGAACTGCCACAATCCTGAGCCGATGGTAAAGCAGTCTTTTCTCGATCTTCCTGAGCGAGTTCTACTTGCCAGTATCCACTCTTCAGATCAAGGGTCGAGAAAATCGTGGAACCAGCCAACGTGTCTAGGGTGTCATCTATTCTCGGGAGAGGGTAACTGTCCTTCTTCGTGACATTATTAAGTTGGCGATAGTCTACACAAAAGCGTGTCGATCCATCCTTTTTTCTTCACCAGTACGACTGAGAGGACCAGGGACTGTCAGACGGTTCGATAACTCCTTCTTTTCCCATCTCGCCGACTATTTTGTCAGCCTCTGCCTTCTTGGCAAGAGGAAGTCTTCTTGCTGATTGCCGGATCGGTCGGGCACCCCCAGTATCAATCTTGTGCTGGACCACATTAGTTCGACCCCCTTTTCCTTGTCCGGTATCGAAGATGTCATGGTACTTTTTGACTAAATCTCTTAGTTTGGGCTGTTGAGCTGGTTTTATGTCTTTGGAAGAGATGGCAACTAATTTTTCTAGTTCTGTGGGCAAGTTGTTGGGTTGGCTAATCGTACCTCGTACGCCCCGGATCACAGATGAAACTGACGAGCAGTGCCCCAAAATTGTTCCTTTCTTTAAGGTCACTGGAAAGTAATTGACATTCATGACCCTTACCGGTACAAATTTTTCAGCACGTAACAGGGTTTTCCCTAGGGCAACCCCTCGTCCAATTTTCTCATCATGAAGTTTGGGCTCGAACATCATCACGTCTCCACTGCTCGCACTCCCGTCCAGGCGAGCCTCCAGGATGGTTTCAGCCCTCTCAGGTACGCTTACATCTTCAGCCAACAGCACACGGATCAACTCTTCACTTCTCCCATGAAGTACCAGCTCTTCTCCGTTGACACGTAGGACGCCGTCTTTGAAATCCAATTCAAACCCTCTGGAATTCATGATGTCCATTCCGATGATTGCATCGTCTTCGATGTCCGCTACAAGTGCCTGATGTTTCACTTTAGTGTTGCCCAAAATTATTTCAATCGGTAGCTCGCCATATACAGTAGCTGGCTCCCCTGTTGCTGTGCGTAGCTTCCAAGTTGTCGGTTCAATCCGTTCCGGTGTTCTGGCAAAGGAAGGCCCGAGAATTGTCCTAGTCGCACCTGTATCTAGCAGCATAGTGCAAGGCTCGTTATTGATGAGACCGTCTACGAAGACACCCTTGTTCTGTCGTTGAAGCATAGCGACATATGCGTTGTTAACCGGGCTTGCGGACACATGCCGACGATTGCCCCTTCTCATCGACCTTTCTTAGTTTTCCTGCATCGGAGTCGATGAATGTTGGACATTTGCTACGCACATGTCCAATTTTGCGACAATTCCGGCATCTTATATGTCTTTTCTCAGGCAACACTTCCTTCATCACTTTTCTTATGGCAGCTTCCAAGTTAGCAGGCTCCTGTGAGTCTTCCTCAATCGTTTGAACTTTACTTTGGCTTTTGCAGCATTGTTTTGCTGCCTCAAATTCCAAAGCTCGTGCCAGTGCGTCTACGAGATGTGTTGGACGAGCTAATATCAACGCTTGTCTGGTTTCTTGGTCACGGAGTCCATCCAAGAATGCCTGAACCGCTAATCGCTCCATTACATTTTCCGGTGTGGCTGGATATGCGAGACGAACCAAGCGTGCAATGTCAGCTTCGAATTCTTGTAAGGATTCGCCCGATTTCTGGCAGCGATTTTTCAGTTGGGAGTGGTATACGTGTTCCAAATGGGCCTGGCCATATCGTAATTCTAGATGTTTAATCAGCTGATCATAGTCCTCCTGTTCTTGGGCGGTAAGAGTTTGTAGAATATTCGTCGCTTCTCCACGTAATGCAAGTGTTAGTGCTACAGCTCTTTCCCCTGCATTCCATCCATTTGCTTTGCCGCTGCTTCAAACTGTCGGCGGTAATTTTCCCATGGAGTTTTTCCGTCGAATTGAGGCGGCTTCATGGAAAGCTTCCCTATTTCAGAAATGACCTTGACATCTTTTATACCCTCTTGAACTTTATCCAAGTTCAAACTCAAGTCCAGCATTGCATTTTCGTTAACCATCTCTGTGGAGGGCGCACTATTAATTCGTTTTTCCAGCTTACTGATCGTTTCCTTTATTTTATCTACCTCCGTGTTCATTTGTCCCCATTTTATCTATCTCTGTCTCAACGGTTCCCATTCTTCCTTCTAGAAAATTAGCCACACCACACAATTCTTTTTTAGACCTTCTGTGTTTTCCAGGAACTTCTCTTCCAGGCTTCTTGAATTTTCTAGAAGCTTTTCTTCCAGATTTCTAGAATTTTCTTGAAGCTTCTCTTTCAGATTTCTAGCATTCTCTTCCAGGCTTCTTGAATTTTCTAGAAGCTTCTCTTCCAGATTTCTAGAATTTTCTTGAAGCTTCTCTTCCAGATTTCTAGAATTTTCTTCTAGTCTCTCTTCCAGATTTATAGCATTTTCTTCCAGGCTTCTTGAATTTTCTTCGAGTTTATTCATTACCAAACTTAAATCACCTCCGGGAACTTCGAATAAAAATGTTTCGGGTCCCTCACCTTCTTATATAAGCCCTTCTGCAAATCTTTCATGGAGTACTTGCTTTTACCTGTTGTTTCCAGTTCCCTTTCCTCCAATTCCTGTTTCAATTCCGCTACCTTCAAATCCGTAAGGCGCACTTTTCTTGAACACATTTTGTCTTTGACGAGGTATCAGTCTGTTTTACACGAAAAGTTTATCAGTTTGTTAAAAATTCACTTCGCGAATTCTTTTCCACGGGCCACCAGTCTATTGTCTGTTTCACGCGAAGAGTGTATCAGTTTATATTCCCACGCACAATTGTCCACTTCGCGAAAACCGGGCCACTGTCTATTTTCTGTTTCACGCGAACAGTGTATCAGTTTATATTCCCACGCACAATTGTCCACTTCGCGAAAACCGGGCCACTGTCTATTTTCAAAATCTCACTTCCGACACCAATTGTAACGTAAATAAACTTAACTTGGTTTAACTAATTTATTTAACACTTAATCTACAACTTAATTTATATTACTACGCCACTGTGTAGCTCGATGGTATGGGCTCGTTCAGACTGTCCACTCCCTCTTGAGGGCTCTCTATTTATCTCCGATACAGCATTCTCGATGTTTCGAATTCTTCCAGTTGGCGACGGCATGTTCCAATTGTTTCCAATATTGACCGTTGCATTACGCGGAAGAGGGACTGGATGGTTCTCGAACATCTCCGGGGATGATCTCATCGCTGTCGACGGCAACATGTGAGGCGACAGGTCCGGCCTAGGTTCGTTACAATAGTGACATCTTTAATCTGTGCGGTGAAGCTCAAACCTAACATCGTGGAATTTTAATATCACGAGATTTCGTGCTATTCGTGATATTAAAATTCCACGATGTTAGGTTTAAGCTTCACCGCACAGATTATAGATGTCACTATCAATATCTGATGCAGTTCACATGTTTGTATTGGCCTAAGGCTATGAACCAACGAGAAATCTGATGCGAATTTGAAAGAGACCACAAGCCGTCCTGATGATTGGGAAACCATGAAACAGGCTGTAGACGGATGGTGTGCTTTTTTGGATTCGTAACAGATTTCTCTCATTCTCGATATTTGTTTGCGTTAAACGCATGAGGAGTACGACTATTGATATCGTGGGTAGGCCTTTCTAATAATTTGTTAGTGACCTGTTAATGTGCACGAAATCTCGTGATATTGAAATTCCACAATGTTAGGTTTAAGCTTCACCGCACAGATTATAGATGTCACTATCAATAATCTTATGCAGTTCACATATATATATATATATATATATATATATATATATATATATATATATATATATATATATATATATATATACAGTAGGTCAATTTCAAATCTTCCCAGATAACCCTAGTATTTTCTTCGTCAGGTCATATCTCCCCAAGCCTAAATTTCAAATAACCCAAATTTGTTTTATTTCCTCAATATAGCAATAGAACTGTAGGTAGAAATGTTGTGAGAATGTTTGAGAATATTTGATTCTTTTTGATACTCAACAGTAGAAAGAGGTATATTTAATAGTCTGTGAATGTAACAATTGAAAGCAGCCAGCTTTTCGAATCATCCTCACTAGCACAAAATGGCTGTCTTCAATTGTTACATTCACAGATCTTAAATATACCTCTTTCTACTGTTGAGTTGAAAACAAATAGCTTCCAACAATGATTATAATCCTGACATTATCAACACTTTGAATCAAAAAACAAAATGAACACAACCTATCTTTCCAAAATTGAATACATTCGACATATTTTTTTCAATTCTCTTTCTAAACGACATTTCCAACAAAGTAGCCATTTGCATTGAAAGTAACGTTAACAACATTAAAATTTCTTTTGGAGCCAATAATAGCTCGAGTAGATTTTTGGTCAATGCAAAGGACACAATTGACAAACTTTCTAAAAGTGCCATATATAAGTTAAATTGTGAAAATTGTGATGCAGTCTTCATTGGTAGAACCTTTAGACCTTTGAAAGTTCGTATAATGGAACGTTCGAACAGTAATAAAGTATCTGCCTTCGGTCATCACTTGACAACAATCATAATTTCAGTCCAAATATAAATTCACAAATCTTACATGAGGTCAGTTCCAAAAATTATAAAAGATTAGATTTTCTTGAAGACCTGCACATTAGTAACGAATTACTTAACAATAACCTGTGTCTCAACACTCAAGTCAATTCAAATATATCCTATATTCCGCTTCATAGATGCCTCAAATAAAATTTAATTTTCTCAACCTTTTTACTTGGATTCACATTTTAATTTTCAAATTAATGATTTCAATTTTCATTCTCTATGATGATATTACTTGTATTTCTTAGCAATTCGCTAGCCTCTCTCTCAACTTTCTCCATACTGAGAACATAAGTAATTGTTTGGATTTTTATTTATACTTTAACTATAACCTCTTGAACTCTTTTGTACTCTAACTGTGGGAGTTGTGAAGTTGGGTCGAATTCTCATTAAACTTTTATTACACTTTATATATCCCAGCTGTGGTTCAATTGAGCCGTGTTGATTAAGGCTTTTTATTGAGAAACATTTGAATATATTGTCTATGGATACTATCATACTCTTTTCAATCGTACGTTTTTTATCAGGACAGTTCTCCCTTAAACTTATATGAGGTCTCAAATTTGATAATTTAAGAATCGTGTCTGGTCTTCCTTGGAATATTGGGACGTATATTGGACAGATGACAATCTCCATTGAATTCATCATCTTCAAATCTGGTTTTCGTATGCCATGGATACACCTTTCATGATTCTGATATCTCCATAGTTTTGTGTTCTATGTCAATCTACTTCAACGTTCACTTGTCAATCTTCTCATCTAGGTCCAGCTATCAAACCTAAATAATGGCCTATAGAGAAATCGAAATGTAATTTTAAGTTTCATCCTGGTTAAGGATATGTTTTTGACCAGGGTTGTCATGTAACCTCACACAATACTCATGAACATGAGATATTTCATGGTCTGTTTGGCTTGTTGTACACCTGACGAGTAAGTAGCCTCACTTTTCAACAAATTTTTTAAATTTCCTTTATCAATTTTTTTTCATAATTTGAATGTTCTCTATCAATATTACTTACTCACAGGTACGAACTGATGATGACCTGAAGGTCGAAAGCGCTTTACTACGATTTCAATAAATTATTTTGTGCACGAAATACAAATTTATTTCTCAATTGGAACAATGATGATACCATGGGATCAAAGTCGTTGTGATATATCACTGAGGCCAACGCGCTGCGCAGAAACCAACTCTGATGGATAAACTTGTTGAAACCTCTATGGATGACTCATTGCATTGGAATGTTGAGCTGTGAAACGATGTCAATGAATGTCATATTCTTTGGATGTTTATAACATGGGAATTTTTTTGGGGATTTTCTATCCCCTACTCATCCGTATATAAGAGTTCAAGGAGTAAATATATTATCGATGGTGTTTGGGGTATGCCAATGTGTTCAAGATGTTGATATCCAAGTTCGTCCCCTCTATCTCCGGAATGATAATATCCAATTACGATGAGAAAGCGGTAATAGGTGGCATCAGGAAATGTGTTAGGAATACATATAGAATCAAGACAGCTCTCAAGGAGAAACACAATCGAGACCAACCACGAATTTTTGTCGAAACTTGGGTTCGAACCAGGGACCGTCAGATTTTCAACGAAGCTACTTTGACTTATGACGCTTGTTTGGCAACAGTGCGTAGCCATTCTTCTGAAATGACGATTATAGGGCAATCCCATGAGATATCTCTCGATTATGTTTGCTTGCTGATAATGACATGTGAGGCAGTTATAGGAAAGCCATTTTCCAAAATGGTGACCGAACTTGCTTCTTATCTTAAGTGAGCCATTTTTCCTAAATGCAATAATAATGGAAGCGAGCGGCTATTGGGTAGTTAGTTTCCAGGATGACTGGCGGTCATGCGTTTTCATCTCAGGGTGGTAATTTTTCTGAGAAAGCTGGTGCACATACTATAATTATGAAGCGAAAGTGAAATTCCCAGGATAACGATTTTCTGAAATATTCGTAATTCTTCCCTAGCAGGTGACGTGATCGAGTAACGTGAAGCAACTCTTCGAAAGGGTTGCTCGATGCACATGTTTACTACCATCAGATAGCCCCATCAAATTTCTCGATACATACCCCACAAAGATTACCTCTTTGGAAAAATTACTTTCCACCGGCGCCACTGCTGTGCTAATAGTGACATGGCCTATCTACCACATTGAACAATCAATCTCTTGCATGTCCCAAATTTGTGGATAGCATTAGTTCGAGGAATGATCTCCAGTGGTTTAATATGATGTTCTTCCTCATTCCAGTAGACCATAAGTCAGATGACTTCCCAGCAAGCTATTACAAATACATTATTTCTGTTTCAGGTTGATTATATCGATTAGTTGTCAAAATCAACGCACTTTCTCCAGAACGAAGTTTATTTATCCATCCCATCGTAACTGCGCATTCACCTTCATTCTGAAATAGGATGCGGGATTTTCTAGAGGTTGGTCTCCTAACCTCAGTGGGAGTACTGCTTATTTCCATATCTTCGGTAACTGGACTCGATCTGTCAACACAGGAAGTAAGTACTCTCTTTCGCTACTAGTATTATATAACTCTGTATATATTACCTGGATTAAAATGATGTTCTGTTGGTAAAAAAAGTTGTTGACATCAAACAGTTTTGGAAAAAGTCATACTTTTTCTTAGAAGAACATACATTTCGTTCTTTCTTGGACCATGGATTAAGGTAAGTCTTTCAGGCAAACAATAATATTCGACCACGAATTGAGGTATATCTTTCAGCTAAACAATGATATATGGTCCTTCGAGTTGAAAGAACAGCACTGTGAACTGTGAGTTTACCGTGCAAGCGAGGGTATCCGGGAATAATTTGAGACGTAGCCAAAGACTGAAAGCGAAGGTGACAACAAAAGTTAGATCAGAAGGGGTAGTGGCAGTCACAGAAACACAGAATGAAGCTCAAAATGCATCTGAGGCTCCTTCGGAATCAAGAAAGAGGATGATCAGTAGACGAGCTTCAAGACTCAAGAAATTGGAGATTGAAAATATCATCAAGAAGAAAACTTTGAAATCGTTCGATTTGAAAAAACAACAGGAACTTTTGGTTTTCGAATTAGCTTTGAAATTGGTGGACATCAATGAGGAAAGTGATGAAGGTGAGTCAACGTCGATGCATGAGTCTCAGAGGCCAAACTTATTCATCAACAAGAGAACTCAAAAATTGTTTCATCCACCATGGAAGCTGCGGATGAGAGTTCTAGTTTTCAGTTGCATCATGTGCGAACTACAGAATTATCACTTTCTTCGCAAACAATCGAAGTTGACGAATTGGAATCACGTTATTGGGATGAATACTTCATGAAAGTTTGAATGTATGTACATAAAATCAAAACTTTTTTTCACATCAGCAGCAGACGAAAAAATATTTTTTTGGATATTCTCCATGATTTGGTAAAAGAACAGTAGAAGATTGAATCCATCCCCGGACCATGTGAAAAGGTGTTGTCCGAGGAAGATAGAAGAGCGCAACAAATTTTGGATACCACAATGAAACTGAGTGGTGTTAGATATGAGACAGGACTGTTTTGGAACAATGAAAATATCATACTTCCCGAAAGCAAAACAAACGCACTGCAGACACCGAAATTCACGAAACAAAAAATGGACAAAAATATGGTGGAATATACTACAAAAAGTTCGAAGACAAGGAGGAAAACGGATATATCTAGAAATTGAGCCGATATGGTGAATGACAAAACTTGGTATTGGCCACATTTTGGAGTGACGAATGTGAATGAATCCAATGAACTCAGGATTGTCTTTGATGCTTCCGCTGAAAATCATGGCGTAAGCTTCAATGATCACCTATTGACAGGACCGGATTTACACAACTCACTGTATAACATTTTGTTGAATTTTCGCATGAAAAATATGCATTTTCATCTGACATCATAGAAATGCTTTTCCAGGCCAAGGAAAGAAATGAAGACTGATCTGCTCAACGTATTTTGTAAGATGGAATGAAAAAAAAATGTGGAACCTGATGTAGTCGAGATTATTTTGGTGTTTTTTGGATCAAAGTGAGGGCAATGTTCAGCTCAGCTGGCGGGAAATAGGAATGTGACTGAGTTTGAGGATGATAACATTATAAAACATCATTACATGGACGATTATTTGGTATCTGCGGATACAATAGACGATGCCATCAAGCTCATACGTGGAGTGATATATGTTCACAAGACTGGAGGTTTCGTCATTTGTAACTGGATAGCAAACCACATAGAAAATAATCCAGAGTATTGATGGAACTCTTTTAATTCGGGGAAGTAAAGATTTGTAACAAAATGATACATTGGCAATAGGATTCGAAATAAGACACATTTACCTTTCGAACAAAATTTCTGAAAATTGACAAGGACATTTTGGAACATCGATGACGACCGACAAAAAAGGAAATTTTTAGGGTGATGTCTATTCTCGACCCATTAGGATCTTCAGCCAATTTCTTGATAAAGAGGCAAGTTTCATCAACATTTGGAGGAGTCGTATTGGCTGGGACGATGACATTTCTCACCAAATAAATGAAAAATAGCAAAGTTGGATAATAGACTTGACAAACATCAATGATTCCAAAATTCCCGGACAAAACTTCACAATGAACCGACTTTGAAGTGATATTCAGTTGCATGTATTTTGCGATGCTTTCAAAAATTGATATGCAACTGTTGCTTACCCCCAAATTCTAGACATTCAGACATGTTTCGTGAACGCCAGATTGGAGTGCTCTAATGGGTGCTCGTTTGGGATCCTTCCTGAGGAATAAACTTGAACAGAATATTTCGACAGGTTTTCTTTGGAGTGACTCTAAGACGGTAATGCACTGAGTACGCTCTGAAGACGGACATTTCAAAGTATTTGTTGCCCAAGGATTTGGTGGAATACAGGACCTAACCAATACTTCAGAAAAGAGATATGTCAATTCTAAAAAAAACATGGCAGACCAGGCAACGAAAATGACTCACAGTTTAACGTCTTCTGAAACTCAATTAAATCGGTAACAGGACCTGATTTTTTATTATTACCACAAGTTGGGTGGCCGACAGAGAATAATGTTCAGAATTCAGACCTTGAGATATCAGAAGAGGAAGCTAAACAATATGTATGTTCACAAATAATTCAAAAACATTTGGAAGTTCCAGGCTCAAATATATTTTCCAAATGGTTAAGAAGTTAACTCAGAACAGCTCTTGTATTGCGGTTCTTCGTAATCCTCCAGACAGGAGTAAAATTTATTTCAAAACTGTCCAAAGCTGAAGTACTCTTATTACGATTATTGGATGTGTTTCCACATGAAATCAAACTCTTGAAAAATTATATGAGTCTCGGTACCAAAAAACTATTTTTTTTTCTATCCTGTACTTATTCTGGCAAAGACCGACTTCTAAGACTCAATGGTAGAATGAATAAATCTTCATCGTTGACATACACTACAAAAAATACAAGTCACCGAATAACCAAACTATTCATTCAATATTATTAAGAAAATGTTCATCACCACGGACAAAAAACTGTGATTAAAAATCTTTGACAAAAATTTTGGAAAATCAGGATTAGTCAAGCCGTGAGAAGCACCTGGAATAGTTGTCAATGTTGTAGAAATAGAAGAGCTATTCCAAAGGTACTCATGATGGGGCGGTTACCAAATTGTGGGGTAGAACCAACGAAACCATTCATCCAAAATGGAGTGAATTATTTTGCACCTCTCGAGGTAACGGTGAGACGAAGCCGAGGAAGGAGATATGCACGTGAATTGAGCACAAATTCCTTCATAAATATTCGTTTGGTTGTCGAAGAAGATATCCAGATGAATTAAATAGTGACACTGGACAAAATTTCGAAGGTGCAGAAAAGGAAATGAAACACTGTGTGGATGGGCTTGATAGAAATGAAATTACAAGATTTTGTTCTATGAAACGGATCTCATGGTTTTACAACGCACCCATTGCACCTCATATGGGAGCATGTTGAGAATGGCTCGAACAGAGCGTTAAGAAGATTTTCAAAAAAGTTCTGAAATTATGATATTCACAAGAACCTATGAGGATATTTTGAATTCTAGGCCTTGAACTCATATTTCTCTGGATTCATATGATGCGGAAGCGTTGACTTCCAGTCACTTCCTTGTTGGTTCACCTTATTTCGCATTTCACTGTATCGAAACCTCCGATAGAGACTCGAACTTGATGTCCAGATAGCGAGCAGCACAACAATTGACAGATTCATTTGGGCAACGATGGATCCAAGAATATTTGCCAAGACTAATGAAAATGACAAAGTGGTTTGAAGACGTAAAGACCGTTAGCGTTGGGGACATTGTTATAATGTAAACCCCAGTGGACTAAGAGCAAAAGAGCATTATCACAAATATTTATCCTGCCAAAGAGGGGAACATAAGAATCGTCGATGACAAAAACAGTAGCGTTAGGATATAGAATTTAATCAATGAAATGAAATTACTAGGGAAAAAATGTTATAGTTTTGTTTACTCTCTCGGATTATTATGATGTTCTGTTATAAAAAAATGTTGACATTAAACATTGTTGAAAGAAGTCATACTTTTTCCTAAAATGACATAAATTTTGTTCTTCGATCACGGATCAAGGTATATCTTTCAGGTAAATAATAATAATATATAATAATAATAATAAATCGTCTTTATTTTTTTCGGTACAAAGTAGGCGAAGTTTAGCTGAAGCTTCTCTCACACTAAACCTATGTTGTACAATTGACAGATACAATTTAGGTTATAAAGAGATTCATGGGATAATGATAATCACAAAGCAATGGTAGTTTGTCAAACATATAACTGAGTATTCGAGTTCATAGCCTCAATTTATACTGGAAATTCACGAAATTTTGCTTTCAAAAATTTCCTGAATTCATATTCGGATAAATGAACTTGATTGATGAAATGAATTGTGGAATTTAGCGACTTGATAGGTGAAGGAATTCTGAAACATGGCCGAACAGTGACGAGGAACATTGAAATGGTGTTTATTTCTCACTTTCCAAGGAATTAATTTACGATAGAGAGCCAGAGGAATTTCGTTCTTTATTATTTTATGAAGAAAGACACAAACATTGTATTTATTACGATCAGCAATCGTCAGTCACTTTAGTTCCGTAATTGCATGGGCGAACTGATCGTATTTCATAAGAGAGGAAATGAATCGACAACAAAAGTTCTGTACTTTCTGAATACGATTCTGGTCAATACTAGTGAGTTAATCACCGTAAACAATATCACCGTAATTGAACCTAGAAAGGACAAGTGATTCGTTGAGTAACTTCCGAATGGGTGGACTGAGGTAGTGCCTATGTAGGTGAATCATTTTCAAAGAACTAAATGATTTTTTCAGCAGACCAGAAATATGCAAAGTAAATTTCAGATCAGAGTCAAAGATAATATCAGGTTTTCCGTAGATTCTACAATAGGTAATAAGGTGCCATCGATTTCAATGGATATATCTTGTGAAGGCGCATTCTTAAGTTTTTATTACCGAATAATATATATTACATTTATTTTTGTTGAGTTTCAAGATATGTTTATCAGTGAGGTCAGTTATTATTCCGAGGTCACTGTTAATGTTGTTTTTGAATTAGAGTAAATCTGGGTATCATCTGCGTATGCTTGAATTTTGCAATATTCAATAGTAGTTAGGATATCACTTGTATATGAGAAGAAGAGTAGAGGCTCCAGAATGGACCTCTGGGGTTCACCAGATGTTACATTTAGAGAGGTTGACAGAACATTGTTAATAGAGACTTTCTGACCGCGGTTCGACAAATAAAAATTGATGAAGAATATGTTATCGTCAGAGGAACCTAAATACTTTAGTATGTAACAGAGTAATGTATGATTGATCATATCGAAAGCCTTCGAGAAATCAAAGGTTATTGAGGCTGTTATGCCTTTACTATCAGTATTTCTGACGATATCATCAGTAACTTGTACTAACGCTGATGTGTTGTAACCAGCCCGGAATCCAATCCGACAATCTGGAACGATGTTATTATCATTGATATACAATGTTAATTGCCTATGAATGGCTTTTTCTAGCATCTTCGATATTGCAGGTGAGATACTAATTGGCCTAAGTTCTGAAAATTCTTGAGGGTTCTTGATTTTACAGGGAGGTGTAATCGAACCTACTCTCCATAAGTTGGGTAAATAGTTTTTCTCTATACAAAAATTCAATGTATTATATATCAATTGTTGATATAATAGGTATTCCATCGAAACCAATAGCATTAGATTTTATATTTAACAAAATTTCTCACTTCCGCGACAGAAATAAAGTGTTTTTTAAAAGGAGAATCATGATTTCACAGTTAAGGAAATTTTTTCAGTATTGTAGAATTTGAGGAGGTCGATTTGTTGAAAATATGAACAGAATGTTAATAAAATCAGATGTGGAATCATCTGCGACATTCACAAAAAATAACTTCATTTTTATCGGTGATTTTTCAATTCACAGAAAAATATTTCTATCAATATTCAATTGAGAATGTTTCCCTTTTCAACTTGAGGAGGTCATTATCAACTTCTTTTTCAATGAAAACAGAACTGAAATAATTGTTGATTTGTTCAGGACTCTGTAAATTGATTGGCAGATCAGTATTGTTTTTTTTGGGTTAATTTTCTTTAGGGCACTTCATAATTGTTTTGAGTCGCGTGAATGGAAAATACTATAATAGTTAGCCTTTCTCTTCCAATTGATGATAGAGTGAAGTTTCGCATTTCCTTGTATCTGGACCAATCAACAGGTGCTTTCGTTCATTTGAATTTAGCAAAAGCTGCATCTCTCTCTCTTTAATCATCATTTTTATGGGAAAGGTTAACCAAGGGGCAGGTTTTTCTGTCATACGAGTTGTTTTTAGAGTGCGCGTTCGTTAAATAATGATGATATCAAACTAGAAAAATAATGATTTTATTTATCAATTTCCTCTATATTGAAAATGTCATGGAAAGGTACGTTCATCAAATCGGCCTGAAAAAGGGCATTATTGAATAGTTTGGAATCTCTGTAATAATGTATTTTACTTTTTGTTACAATTGATTCAAAGTGAAGCTTACAATAAACTAGACAGTGATCGGCTACAATGCTTTCGACTAAGACCATTTTTTTCAATATTCAGGATTACTAATAAAAATGGGATCTAACAGGGTCATAGAGCCCCCAAATAATATTGTAGATTCATTAATGAGTTGTGTGAGGCCATAGGCTTCTAGGGAATCAATTAGAAGATTATTTGTAAGCAGGTCGGAATTCATGTCACCCATACAAATTATTTCATCGACAGTGGAAACAATTGTAGACAGTGAAGTATCCAAATATTCAGTGGAGAATACCAAATTGCCTTCAGGTGGTCGATAAATATTACAAATTTCACCTCAATCCAAATTTGCTCACAGTGTTCGTTGATGCTACTATTTGTGATTAGTAAATTGGATCTTAAATTGTTTGAGATACACACACCTACTCCCCCACCTCGAAATTGACGATCCAATCTATAGAAGTTATACCCAGGAATGGAAATATTAGCAGTATCAATACTATCATTCAGCCATGTTTGAGAAACACCCACCATATCAAAATCACTCACCAGAGTCCTAAAATGATCAAAATGAGCTACAAGTAATCGAACATTCAAATGACATATCTTGAAGTTTTTAGTCATCTCAAGGAAATTTGTGAATCACCAGTCAATCACCCTATGTATGAATCTACGAATAGGAATAATATAAACAGGTCTCTAAGGAACGATAATCTCCAAATCAATACCAGCATAAAAAGTTCACAAAGCATAAAATAAATGACGGACCTAAAAATAAATACCACTTTTTGAATATAAAAAGAAACTTAAAAATTATTGAGAAAAGCTTGCGCATCTCCTGCAGATTCGAAATAATAATGAATTAGAGTATCAATTGGTCGGACGGCTCAGTTATAAAGAATAAGGTTGGATTTTTTTGAGTTCGATATCACCTTTGATATAAAGTTTTTACCATCGATCAAAACACAAATTTTGTCGCTCTGGGACCACACATTCCGCTTCCCGTAAATTTCTCTCGCATTCACAAAAATGTCATACCCGGCTCGATCAAATTTTTGGTGGTTATGACATATGACCCTTTTAACTTCTTCTTGTTGGAAAGCACCTTACGACAGTCGTCGGGAGATGCAAATTTACCAATAATTGGTCTAGTTAGCCTCTCACCATCCTGGTTGGATTTAATTCGATAACAAATTTTGGTTTGGAGATCATCCCGGACGAGTGGAAGTTTATAATATATAATGATTTCCAGCAGTATGTATGATAGATGTATGATCTACATCTTCTCGATCAACTCAATAGATGAATTCATCTGTTCTCACTCTGGGATCGAAGATATATTTTCTGAAGCAACAGTGTTCTGAATGGCCTGTGACAGAGGATAGTCGACCTCTCCGTCGACCTTATAATAAATTCCTGGATAATTTTCAACATATGATGAATGCCTCTGCATGGAATCTCGTTGGTCTACGTATTCTTCCATCTTGACAATTTTCCCTTGATCTTCTCCGGTGCTAGTTGAAGCCATGTTCGTTATAACGCGATGTTAATGGTTTCCACAAAAATATATAATGAAGCGTTTGAGGGCCACTTCGAGAGGAAGTTACATCCTCTTAAACTATTGTTCAGTATATTCTCCATAGTATCAGGAATGACCCCCATGAAATTCGACTGGTGATTTTCCTTGTGTGAGACAGATTTTCGCATTCAGAATGATCTCTCTATCGGATAAATAAGATGATATCACTTTCATGAGATGTTGTTCATTGCTTTCCTCTTCAGTTCACTTCCTGCCAACGCTGTTGGAAGCGTTCCTAATGTTTAGGGTTATTATTTATCAAAATATTCTAGCTCCATCCCCCAGCAATTCTCAACACCACTGTCTGCTCTTTCCAGTAAACCGTACAACCTAGTTGAAAGTTTAACTTCCGTCTGATAACTACCAGATATTCTTTGAGCTCTTCCTTCACGTCAACTGGGCTATCACCTTCCTCTGCAGCAACTATTTGGTCCGCTTCCACCCGGAATTGTGCTAGGCTATCGAGATTATTATGTACCACCCGTTCTGTTAGATGCGGACGTTTCTAATATTTCTGGTGCGATATTTTCAGATCTAACTTTGTTTGACATCAATCTATTATACTTAAATCTATACATGAATTTGAGTGTTCTATCGCAATTGAAAAAATCACTTGTTGATAGACCGAAAATAAATTATTCACCAGCATGGTATGCACAGGCAATTGTCATCTAGGTGGATAGATAATCAGACCATTCATCATAATCTCATAGCCTTCTACTCAAATATCATCGACAACTTGATGTCCGGTGATCCCACTAGTATTTCTTCATACAGTTCTGAAGATGCTTGGCTCTTGTTGTTCTCTTTCCATTGCATGTGTTTTTTCCAACGTGCTCTTCCTCTCGTCTTCGAAATGTCGAATTCCTTCATTCACCAATATCAAGTCACTTTCTGCCAACATTTCATGACTCCTTTCTCTAGCTCATTAGATCAAATTCCTAGAGAATCACCTCAAAATTTCCTAGTTCAGTATTCGGGAAAGAATAATACTTGGCCTCAACATATACACGGCCTCTATCGTATTATCATAACATAACAGAATTCAGGCTATTATCATGAACCTGAAGTCTTTTCGATTTCTCATAACGTCACGGTTTGTCTCACGAATGAAATTTGAGAGTATATGTCCTCAGCCGTACCCAGTACGACGTTATGGCATTGCCTCCACCTGGAAATGTTGATTTTGGTGCCAATTATTTTTTGGGTATCTGCTGAGTACAAATGAGACATTTTGCTGATTCGCGATGGCATTTCAGGTTTTGTCCAAAATGGACTTTCTCCATATTCATCAGCTTTATTATATTGAGTACCTCCTTGCTATCTGAAATAATGTTGGGAAAGTATTCTGATTTTTCTCTGATAACTTTCAGCTTGTTTACCCCATCTCGTCTCTCCTTTGATAGTCAGAATATTTTTTTTATATTCGAATATAGAAATTCTAGTTGTCTGCACACCATCAACCTGGTTCAGCCTTCCATCCCTGCTGTAGCCTAGCTGCGTTATGAGTCTTTTTACAGCTCTCAGTACCGGCAGAATATTCTTTGTATGGACCTCTATCTGAATTAATTGAATGGAATATCATAATTGCAAATTAAATGTTATAATTAACTCTGGGTTCATGCGTGAGGTTTTTTTTCTTATCAGGTAGGCTGGTGATCATATGATTCTTGCTACTTTTTTCTCCGTTTTGTCCTATTTTATCAGGTCCACTGTACTTTGAACTCTGTCTTCAACCATCCCTACTAGCTTTTGGGTGGTGTAGAAATATTCATTGCTGGGAAGAATTGGCACTCATACGCTCGAAACGTCCCGGATGCTTATGCGATTAATTTTTATTCGCAGGAAGATCTCGTTTCGCCAGTCATCCGTCATATATTCGAATCTTTCATCCAGCCTGTTCTTTATTTAGACCCATTTTTCCTATGATGCCATCCCGTTTCCGATTCGCTGCAACAGTCCTCCCCCACAACGATAAGATCTGGGTTACGTTCGATTTGATAAAGTGTCTGGAGACTCTCTCTCTCTCTCTCTCTCTCTATATATATATATATATATATATATATATTCATCTATTCATCTATTCATCTATTCATCTATTCATCTATTCATCTATTCATCTATTCATCTATTCATCTATTCATCTATTCATCTATTCATCTATCTATCAATCTATTATAAAAAAAAAAATATATTCCTTCTGCCACAACTTGGACATTCTGCGGACATCTAGCACACATAAAAATCAAATAATCCAATTATTCTACGAATTTTGAATCAAAATTAGTAATACATTCTATTTAAACTTCATGACAAACAACGACCTCCCTAACAACATATGAAGTTTTCAAGTCTGATAGGATCTTCACTCTCTCAACAACTTTTGGGATCAAACGTAGCGTATGGTCGCACAGCAATATTTTGTGAACATTTCTAGTGAAAAGACCAAAGCGGCGGTACAACATATCAGAATTAGGAGCAACTATAATAATTTGGGATTTGAAAAAAGATAACATATTCACATATTCATCGAGTCTATCGATCCATCGGTCTCAGGCCTCCTTGAAAGCATTAATATATGGTGAACAAACTACACGCTCAGGCAAATCGTTCCAATGGAAGAAAACATAGTTGCATACGAAGTTTTGGCGTCACAGTTCATGAAATCTATCAAGCACTGCCTTAAATGGGTATTTCGCAACCTGTTACTTCTCAGAAAAAAGTTTCTATGGCACCGAGAATTGTGCATGGAGGATATGATATATTTCTTTCAGATCACAGCGCATCCATCGATCATGATGTCATTTATTTCTCAGCAGCGTGCAGGTTCTTGAAAAACTCCACGATGAACATCATACTCCAACTTTCACTAAGTCAGCCATTTTCCAAGAAGATGAAAAAAAAACATATAAGTTTATTAACGTTTCAGAATTCAAGTAGAAATATCTCTGTCAGATTCATTTTTGTTGCACCGATGGTCTCCAAACTGTTTTCCTAAGAGATTAAACAACTAACATCGAGGGAAATCAAACTGGAATATGGGTACCACTTCCAGAAGTATCTTGCTGTGGTTCACCTTTGCAGAAAACTTGCCACTTTCCTTAGGGGTAGCACACATTTGGGAAGAGGTTTCTCATATAATTCAGAATTAACTTCCTTGAAGTGAGTCGCTCAATGTTAGATTATATTTCAGAACCATTTCCTTATAAATCACCAATCAGTCGATCTGATGAAGAGAATCATTACCAAATCATATTTCGATAGAAATGATATACAATAATAGTATGTGTTGTATGGAGATGTAGTAATTATTCTTTGGATTTCTGAGAAATTGGTCCCTTTGAGCTGCAACTATCATTGAAGCCAGTTTACATGTTGAATTCCATAGTGGTAACATCTTTAAATGTATCCGAGTACCAGGGCCGGGTAGGAATAACATTATGGTTGCGAAAACTATCTGTCTCGTCTTCTAGAATGGAAATTGATTCCAATGTCGATCGATGGGCATTCAGAGTATCATATCGGCCAGGAAAATATTCATATATGGAAGCCATAGAATACATATTTCAATATCCACTCTCTACCCAGTTTTCTGTTTTTATCGGATTGGGACTGGATTTTCTCATTAAGACGAAGTGTCTTACAGCATTATCCATCGCTCAATTGAGTATTTTTTTTTAATTAGTTTGAGTTTGGAATTGTAATAAACAACGTGCATCCACCAAATTGAAGCCTCATATACGTGCACCTACGCACTATCTCTTATATTTCATGCGATGTCATCAGAAGTGCAAAAATAATTGTAAATATATTCTTGAGCTGGCTACGTGAATTGTAGATGCTGAGGTACAAGGAAAATTTTCACATGGACACTTTTCCTACTAGCTGACAAGTGTGTAGCTCTGCAGGCAGAAGTCAGTCCCTGGGAGGAAAGCGGGGGCGCGTGGTCAAAAATTCTTCCAGAGCGCCGCCCAGCGCTGAGATAACTTCAAACACTCTATTTACTCAAGTAGGCATAGAAGCTCATATGGATGAACGCTCGCTTTCAAACTACCCGGGTTCGATTTCGAGCTGGGTCACGACGCATTTTTTTTTCAATTTTCCATTACACTCAATTCAACAACAAAACTTCTATAAGTCACCAAAACATATTACCTCAGGATATTCACCCTCACAACCCTTTAAGAAACAAAACAGCATTTTTACAGAGCATGACTTGCTCCGCAGCTGAACCTGTTTTTTGACGTACTTTTTCCAGAAAATGAATCAAATTTGTCGAACGAAAATATTATGCGTAAATTTCAATTGTTCTATTATGATCATATCACGGATCTTTCTCGTGAGCGAATCGCAAGAAGGGATATTAGCTTTATTTGACTTGAAATCATTTTTTTCATATAGGGCAAAACATCGCGAGGCGACCTACTGCCTCTTCACGGGGACGTACATTTTATCCTTGAAATACAAAATAAAATGGATTGTAAATAATAAATTACTAGATGTACCATATTCAATAGATACTAGATATAATGATGAATTTGGCCGAACGCGTTGAGTTTTAATCAAAATAACATCTTTGAGTGCAACTCTGGAATTTTGTGTAGTTATAGTTTTTTAACTGTAGAAATTGCGTAAAATTATTGCAGTTCTTGCGATTCCGTTTTTATATTATTTATAACATAAGAAAGCTGTACATGATTTGCCAGGAGGCAAAATAGTGGCTAAGTATATACAAAATTATAATATCCTAAGAAGCGGTAAAACTTTTTTTTTTGCAGTTTTGGCTTTGTATTATTTAAACTTTCAATGAATTATTAATTGATTAACAGTGGACAAAACGGAGGATGGGCGTAAATAATAGAGAAGTATAAATAAATTCATTAATTAGAATCTTGGTTTAGCTCGTTTTCATTTATTACTTAAGAAATACAGGCTAACTACAGGATTTTCATTAGCATTGAAAATCTGACTGATCATCTTCTTCCACGACGCTGGTATAATCAATGTCTGTTTCATTATGTGAACCATAAATTCATATTTCTATGAAAAGTAATGTATCATGTAGTAGTTGAAAACTTTACCTTCTTCGTTATTCAAATTTGTATATATTTTACTGTTGACGGTAATTGTGTGCCATCAAACCATTTAAATTCGTTTATGGCTTGTTGACCTATAGAGCCACAATCATTAGGTTCGAAATCCGTTGGAACCGCCAAATGTGCATTGTCCAGATATTTGCGATATATCTTGCCCTCTCAAATTGCCGCCGTAGTTCTGATTGAGGAGGTGGCAAACTTGATACGTCGAAATTTTTTAATATTTTGTTTTTAACGGTTCATTTACATTATTTTATAATTTCTCAAAAACAAATTGAGGACTATTGACATATTGTTTTCGATGTGATTCCCTATAGGTGGCTCGTATATACTTCTAATTCTTGAAATTCATTCATTCATTATGTAGTTCAAAATTGAATGTGAAAACTTCCGAACGCCCCCGTGAAGAGGCAGTAGGAGGTCGCCTCGCGATGCTGGGTCCAGGCCAACTGAACGCTGAACCTCGAGGTAATAAAGGTCAACCGGCCATTTCAGCGGTGAAGAAGACAGGTAGATTTCAAAGCAACCCCTTCAGATAGGCCAACTGGTCAGCGGCTTTTCACTCAACTAGTTGTCGGTGATTGAAGATCAGGGGAGTATCAATGAGACAAGTAGTAGTGTACAGAAAAACGAACGCAAAGGTATACAGGGTGTTCCTGGACTTCCTCTTTTCCTTTCGGGATTGTATAGATGGGGTCAAAATATCACCGGTACTTCATATAACTTTTGTTCACAAAAGCCTTCGTCACCAAGTTACGGGCCCTCAAAGTTACAAAATGAAAAATGTTTTTCTTTGATAACTTTCAATGTGAGTATTCCAAATCATCTAAATTTTGGTGATTGACTAAACAAATGAATTCTTTCGATGAGCTTTCATGCAGGAGTCAGTTGTTTTGCTACAAAGTCAGGAACGGACTACCCCCGATGGTCCACACCCCAAAACTTCGAAATGACTGAGATGTGTCAATATGTTTTAACAAAACAAGGTTACGTGGACAGTTTCCTGGATAAAAGTACTCGTGTGAAAAATCGATCGGAGCAACGATTTTTGATAAAAATGCATTTTTGTTCGACGACATCCAACCTGAGATGTCTACCATTATTCGAAAAGGTTAATCTGTTATGAAAATAGAAATGATAGGTACAATGTTCATAACGAATTTTTATCATGCAAACACGTTTACCTTACATAACTCATGGTGTAAATAATCAATCGCAAGCCTCAAGAGCAAACAGAAATGCAAAATCCGCTACAAAAACTGCTCGATATGACCCCCGTCTCTCTCAATACATTTTCATAGTCGGCGCAAACACCCTCTCTGCACTTGAAATAACATGCCAGGGTCGTTTCGTATGGCTTCACAATGTAATGTAATTCTATTCAACAAGGCATCTCTGGTGTGAATAGGTGTAGCGTGAACGAGGCTCTTCAGATGCCCCAATAGAAAGAAATCCAATGGATTTAAATCCGGAGACCGCGTTGGCCATGAATATGGCCAACCTCTACCAATCCATCTATTGGGGGAAATCTGGTTCAGATGGTCCCGCACAATCAAACTTGAATGAGGAGGAGCGCCATCATGCATAAACCACATATCTCTTCGGGTTTGCAATGGAACATGTTCAAAAAGTCCATTCAAATCGTTCTGAATGAACTCCAAATAACGTTCAATCGGTCATGTAGAACGAATGGTACTATAAGATGGTTTCCTATGATACCAGTGATACCAGCCCAAACATTCACGTTGAATTTCCGTTGGTGTTTGGTTTCAATATCCCATGGGGATTTTCTTCGGCCCATATGTGGAGATTATGAGAGTTAATTACTCCATATCTACTGAAACCTGCTTCATCAATGAATAAGACTCGAGTAATAAAAGTTATATCTCCTTTCTGCTTATCCAGGAACCAATTGGCATATTTCAGTAGTGCTGGAAACACTTCAGGTGTCATGACATGTATCTTATGGATGTGATATGGGTGGAGCAGTTGTTCCCTACTTATTCTAGGAATAGTGGACTCGGATGTATGGAACTCTTCTGATAGGTTTCTGTTGCTCATTGGAGGATCATCAGCGACAGCTTCCAAAATATTTTCCTCCAATACAAGGGTACGCACAGCCCTAGGAGCACCCTCACCACCTCGTTTTGGCAAAACCAAACCTACAATAATATCGAAATAAAACAACAGGCTCCAATTAATTATCCATTGGACATATCTGTCTCCCTCAAGCTGCGATCGACACGCTCGAACGTTTCTCTTGCCGGTAACGTTCGATTGGGAAAATGCTCGGCATACAGACGACGGGCTTCTGCAGCATTACCAAATTCTCGTCCATACAATGCATGCATATCTGCATATTCGTTGAATGTAAACTGTTCGGCCATATCGAAACACTTCAAACTGTCCTATTGGAATATTGACAAAACAATGACAACGCACCACTCAACAAAACAAAATTGCATTCCAGTTGTCATTTTTTATCCACTCTAATCTTATTTCTTCCTACAAGGTGTTTTTGTCAACATCTGTGGAAGAAATGGAACATAAATTTATTCAGCGAATTTTTTTCACTTATTCATGTGCAGCCGTTTTTGTAGTTTATTCGTTTGCTTTTTATGAGTTATGTCTTCCAATGTGCATTTTCCAGCTGAATTTATCTTCAAGTTGAAGATTTTCTCCCATGAAATTATACTTATCAGTGAAACTCCTCAACATTTAAGCTGTGAATACGAATTTGCAACATCCAAATGTTGAGTTTTATGAGATTCAGAACACAACACGAAACGTGCTTATCCCACGCGTACATACAAAATATGGACTGAATTCGATATTTTATAGTGGAGTAGCTTGTTGGTTCAAAAACACCATGAATCTATATAACTTGATATTTCATTTGAAAAAATATCTACATTGTGAATGAAACTTCCAACTAGGTACTGTACTTTTTGTTTACGACTTCGTTTTAGCATATTTTATATTATCCCTGTTATGAATATTGTTGAATTACCTCTAGCATTGGTATTTCTACTGTGAAAATTCTTCATTTCAAATAATAGTGGACGATCGGGTTTGATGTCGTCGAGTAAAACTGAATTTTTATTGAGAATCGTTGCTCCGATCGACTTTCCACACGAGTACTTTTATTCAGAAAATTGTCTACGTAACCTTATTTTGTTGAAAACTATTGAAAAATTATCTGTCATTTCAAAGTTTTGGGGAGTGGACCATCGGGGGTAGTCCGTTCCTGACTTTGTAGCAAAACAACTGACTCCTCCTCATCGAAGGAGTTTATTTGTTCAGTCAATCACCAAAATTCAGATGATTTTGAATATTCACTTTGGAAGTTATCAAATAAAAACATTTTTCATTTTGTAACTTTGAGGGCCCGTTACTTGGTAACGAAGGCGTTTAGGAACAAAAGTTATATGAAGTACTAGTGATATTTTGACCCCATCTATACATTCCCGAAAGGAAAAGAGGAAGTCCAGGGACACCCTGTACATTCCACAGCCAATAGTTAATTAAAACCGTCCCAGATGATTCTAGACTCCGAAATTGCTATACATACTGCTGTGAGCTCAGTTTGGCCTAGTGCTCAAATTTTCGGATACCGGTTTTATCTAACTCAAAGTTGATACAGAAAAATACACAATTTGGGATTAGTCAATACCTATAAGCAGTCACAGGAACATGAAAAATGGCTCTATCACATTTTCGGGTTACCATATCTTTCTCCAGAAAAAGTTAGTCAATGTTTACAAATGCATTTTTTCCAATGGTGGCTATCTGATACATAATTATATAGCAGAAAATTCTACTTTTCCTCCTAAATTGTGGGCTTCGAAATCTGGTGATCGTATTGTACCACAAATGCATGTTAGTCATTCCACACTCATTTTGCTAACCAATTTTACCACATGCAACAAAATATAAATATTTTTTTGAAAATACTTTTTTAAGATACCAAACAATTATATACGTAAAAATTCAAAGCATTCGGTGATTGTGAAAGCAAAAAAGCGAAAGAAGCGGAAACATTTTTATTACATCAAATTGCACGACTGGAAAGTTTAGAAATAAGTGAGTACGATTCTGTGAAATGTGTTTCACGGCGATATTATGCAACTAAATAAATCAATTCTTTCAATAACTTTGAAATAGGGTGGAAAATAATTGTAGTTTTTTAGTTATATATTGTTCAAAATACTATATGAGTGTTGTTGTCTTTAATTCTTGAACACCTTGTATAGACCATTTTGAATGGACTTGTCAGAGATTTGCTAATGTCAAGATAAATAAAAATAAAAAATTGTCCAACAAGTCAATAACTGTCAGTCATTGCAGTAAAAAACGGTTTCACTTGAGAAATACCAACATATTTTATTAAAACGAAACACTGGTTTCAACATTAATGGTCCTTCGAGGAAACTAAAGAATCCAACGAGGAAATAATGTCCACTGAAGAACTGAGGAGAAGTAGTCGGGTAACCAAGGGAATACCACCAATTAGACTTGGAAACGAAGACGAAGGAGTTCCAAAATCACAAGAAGAACAAAAAATGGCAAGAGAAAATGGACATCATGAAAAGCAGTCAATTACGTCGAAGGGAACAAAAAAAACCTCAACAAATTTGATGAGAAGAAGAAATATTCAGGCGGAGTTGGAAACGCACAGAAAATTGGCAGAAATTGCTAAGAAGGAATTGGAAATCGAAAAGAATTTTATCCAGGAAGAGTTAGAGCTCAACAGGTTGGCTGAATTGGATAATATTCAGAAAGGGGTGGAGAGTGTAGTGTTGGAAGATTTTTCAAATACAAAGGAAATATTTCTGAAGACACATCTAGAAGAAGGAGAGTAAAATATGATGAAATACAGCAATGGGTAGATACTGCGCCATCTGATCATTCTTTCAATTGTGATCATAGGTCAATTGATGAACGTCCCGTAGTCAATAATGATGTTATGTGCAGATATCACTATTTTGATACAAACAGGCGACGAATGAATCACTTTATGGCTCGTCAATCGGTAAGCAGAGATCTACCAATTTTTTCTGGAGATCCAAAGGATTGGATGCATTTTATCTCTCAGTTCAGAGATACTACGGAGGTATGTGCTTTTTCTCATTCTGAAAATATAACTAGACTTCAGGAATGTTTACGTGGAAAAGCAAGAGATTCGGTACAAGCGCTGCTCAATTTTACGTGCGGAGTAGATCGAATAATTAATATTTTAGAAAAACGTTTTGGTGAGCCGGAATACATCATTCAAGATTTGATCATGACAGTGAAGAAATTTCCAAATTTACGGGAAGACAAAGTGGAAAATATCACAGAATTTTCGAATCTGGTACAGAATTTGGCGATGACATTGTCAAATCTGAAATGTCAATCTCATTTGTTAAATCCCCAACTTTTATCCGAGATGATAGCAAAACTTATGCCTGCTTTGAAGTTGGAATGGGGCAAATAAGTCACTGATAATGCAAATAAATATATAATAAACGGAATAAGTATTCCTCAGTTTTCTTCTTGGCTTTCAAATATTGCAGATGCTATTAGTATTTTATCATTTCCTGATTTTGACTGCGAAAGACGAAAAAAGCAATTTTGTGCGACGACATCAAACAATACAGAAAAATATGAAATCTCTTGCGCTTGTTGTAAGAAAACAAATCGTAAAATTGAAAATTGCATATTTTTCAAAAAGTTGACATGTGAAAAAAGATGGGAATGGGTCAGGAAAAATAAAGTATGTTTTGGTTGTCTTAACCCAAAACATCAGATGTTTATGTGCAGAAAGAAAAGAAAATGTAATGGAAACGGGTGTGATAAATTTCACCACCATCTTTCATATATGGAAACTCCAATAGTGGAAAATATCGAGCAAATTCAAAATTCTGAAACGGTCAGTCAACAGTTCAAGGAAGTCCGTGGAAAAGAGGTCCTCCTCAGAGTAGCTCCTGTTGTTTCACGCGGACCAAAAGGCGACCGTCACTCTCTTGAGCGATGATCTTGCTAAAACAATTAGGTTACAGGGTACGACGGATCCATTGAAGATTCGATGGACCAACTCTGTAACAAATGGAGAGATAGATTCTACTAGGGTGAGTTTGAAAATTCGAGGAAAGTTTGAAGATGATGAATTTCATATCCAAAATGTCAGAACTATGAAAAATCTTGATTTATCACTACAATCTGTCGATTCGAAGTTCATATCAGAAAAATGGAAGTATTTGTCCCCATCTCAAATTCATTCCTATAAAAACGCGAAACCCAAAATTTTACTGGGACAGGATAACATTGATTTGATAATAGCACGGGAAGTGATCGAAAACGGCAAAAATGCTCCGATTCTGTCGAAAACAAAATTAGGATGGGTCCTTCATGGGAACCATTCTTAGGTGAAAGGGCGACAAGATATAACTCTTCATATTTCAAATTCAGATTATGAATTTCATGAACTTGTTAAATAATCTTACAGATTTGATGATTTTGGAGAATCCAGCAAACTTGGAGATTTCAAGTCGAAAGAAGAAAAAAGGGCACTAGATATAATGGAAAAATCTTCAAGAAGAGTAGCAGAAAATAAATGGGAAATTGTGTTACTTTGGACATAAGATGAGGTAGAAATGCCAAATTCAAAGTTGAATGCGATTAGTCGGATGAAGTCAATAGAAACAAAAATGAAGAAAAATGAAAAATTCGCAGAAGAGTACGAGAAAAAGATTAAAGAGTATTTAATGAAGGGGTATGCTCGAAGAAAATGGAAAAATGAATATGCAAAATAGCCCTATTTGGTATTTGCCGCGTTTTGCGGTAACGAATCCGAACAAACCTGGTAAGATGATATTTGTTTTTGATGCTGCCGTGAAGGTGAATGATCTTAGCCTAAATAATTTTTTATTGAAAGGCCCTGACCTCCTCAACAATCTTCTAGGCATTTTGTTCAAATTTCGTCAAAGGAATATTGCTTTCACTTCCGACATAGGAGAAATGTTTTATCAAATTCATAATAGGAAAGAAGACAGAGATTTTTGTGGAGGGAAGAAAATGAACTTAAGGAATATGAAATGGTCGTTATGATATTTGGGGCAGCTTCTTCACCAACATCAGCTACATTCATCATGCGGAAAAATGCATTAGAATTTGAGAAAGATTTTCCGAAAGCATGTGCTGCCATCTGCAATCAACATTATTTAGATGATTATTTAGATAGTATTGATAGTGGAAAAGGCCACTTGTGCTCCGGGCAGTCTCAGTGAAGAAAGACACTCCAGGGGTCAATATAGTCGTGACACTGTAACAGGGCCAGCAAGGCAGGCTTTAATTGCCTTTAACTGGGTTTCGAACCTGGGTGGCGACTGCGCACTAGATGTTCAAATTCTACTCAAAACAATCAATGAAAGAACACTAAAACAGGAAAAACAGGTATATTAATAATCAATACAGTCAGGGCGGCTGTAGTCAGCCTCAAGTTATTTACAAAATAAATGAACACAGATCAAGCACTAAATAGTGATACCAAGCGGAAAGGGTGTGTTTAACGTAGGCGGAGTACACGTAATAACCATAAGCTCTTGTGAAAAAGGGGGGCATCGTACGGATTCGTAATAAAGCTCAAAAATGGGTGTTTGGCAACAGCGGGTATTTAATGTGAGTTTTTAGGGGGGGGGGAAATCGTACGGATTCGTAATAAAAGCTCAAAATGGATGCAAGGCAACAGCGGGTATTTAATGTGAGTTTTAGGGGGGGGTCGTACGGATTAGTATGCAAGCTCAAAAACGGGTGCAAGGCAACAACGGGTATCAAATGCAAGTCTTCACAGACGGCCAAAGCAACTAATTTCAATAGCAGGGCGTAATGTTCCACGTGGGGCTGGCCTAACCTATTCTGCCTAGCTTTTATTCTCCCTCTCTGTCTTTCCCTGATCAAGACACGCCGGAGCGCAGGAAGCTGAGACGTGAGAAATGTCTACCCCTTCTATGCGACCTCCAACCGTGTTTACTTTTAACTTTATCCCCTTTACTTACGACACGCCGGGCGCAGGAAGCTGAGACGCGAGAAATGTCTACCCCTTCTATGCGACCTCCAACCGTGTAACTATTATTTTTAATTCCTACTTACGACACGCCGGAGCGCAGGAAGCTGAAACGTGAGAAATGTCTACCCCTTCTATGCGACCTCCAACCGTGTTTACTAATATTTTATACCCCTGAAAAACCGACACGCCGGGCGCAGGAAGCTGAGACGTGAGAAATGTCTACCCTTCTATGCGACCTCCAACCGTGTTTACTAATCCCTTACAAACCGACACGCCGGAGCGCAGGAAGCTGAGACGCGAGAAATGTCTACCTCTTCTATGCGACCTCCACCCGTGCTTTTAAGTTAGCCACACGTATCACATTACTAACCTGCTCTTGTTGTAAAGGAAACTAAATGACTCACCAGATCTGCTATACTGGGCTGACGGTCACGGGCTATCACTCGGCGTACGTGGTGGTTCGTTTAGGCTCTCTTCTTCTAGGCATTTTGTTCAAATTTCGTCAAAGGAATATTGCTTTCACTTCCGACATAGGAGGAATGTTTCATCAAATTCATAATAGGAAAGAAGACAGAGATTTTTGTGGAGGGAAGAAAATGAACTTAAGGAATATGAAATGGTCGTTATGATATTTGGGGCAGCTTCTTCACCAACATCAGCTACATTCATCATGCGGAAAAATGCATTAGAATTTGAGAAAGATTTTCCGAAAGCATGTGCTGCCATCTGCAATCAACATTATTTAGATGATTATTTAGATAGTATTGATAGTGAAGAGGAAGCTGTAGAATTGATAGAATCAATATCAGAAATCCATAGAAGAGGTGGATTCCACATCAGAAATTGGATGACTGATTCGAAAGAAGTTTTGAAGGAGATTCCTGTAGAACTGAGATCCAGAGAAATTGAAGATTTGGATGTGGAGAAAGAACTATCCAACGAAAGAATACTGGGATTCGTATCCCAATGAGGATAAACTATCTTTTACCATAAAATCAGAAAAATTCGAAGATTTTTCGAAGGGAAGAAAGAAAAATACCGAACGAGAAGTACTGAGAACGTTAATGTCAATTTTTGATTGTCTTGGCTTTTTGATGAACTTTCCTACCAGGTAAAGAATTTTGATGAGAGTAATTTGGAATTCTGGAACAGGTTGAGACGATGAATTAGAAGAAGGTATAAACTTGAAATGGCTCCAATGGTTGGAGAAATAAAAAAACATTGAAAACTTGTTCATTCCGCGATGTTATGTTCCAAATATTCATAGGGCAAAGAATATCCAATTACACATTTTTCGTGATTCAAGTGAAAAAGCGTATGCATCTGTGGCTTATTCAAGAGTAAAATTTGAGAATGATATGAAACTATCATTCATTATGGTTAAGTCAAGAATTACTCCGCTGAAACCAATCTCTATTCCCAGACTAGAGTTGCAGTCAGCTGTTTTAGGAAGTAGACTCTCTAAATTCGTTCTGGAAAATCATACTCTTGAATTCGATTCAATATATTTTTGGACAGATTCAAAAACTGTGCTAGGATGGTTGAAATCAAAATCTTTCCATGAATTCAAACCATTTGTAGCACACAGAGTAGCTGAAATTGAAGAAACGACAGACACTGAGAATTGGAATTGGATTTCGACAAAAGAAAATACTGCTGATGATGCTACAAGAGATGAAAAAACAATTGACTGGGATCCGAAAAATGAGTGGAATTATGGTCCGAGATTTTTGATAGAATATGAAGATAACTGGAACATAAAAATTGAAGAATTTGGAATGGATACCTCGGAAATCAAAAGAGAATTCATAGCAATTTCAATACAGACTCCAGTATACGACTTTTTACCTGAAATTACTCGATTTTCTTCTTGGTTGAAATTAATCAGAACCACTGCATGGATCATGCGAATTTTGAAGTTCAGACAGAAAGTCAAGGGCATCATTTCAGGAAATACTACTTCAGAATTGACCGCTACGGAAATAGCCAAAGCAGAAAAGATGTGGTTGAAATTTGTTCAGAAAACAGATTTCCCTGAAGAAATCGATGACTTAGACAAAAACAAATCCATTTCCAAATCAAGTCTTATCCTCAATTCATCCTCATATTTGGATCCAGATGGCATTTTGAGAATAAAAATACGAATCGGTGCATCTCGAGATTTAGAAGAGATGACGAAAAATCCTATCATCCTGGACTACAAAAATTATTATACCCGTTTAGTCATACACTATTATCATGCCAAAATAGGCCACCACAGTCAAAAATCTGCTCATTTGCCACTCAGACAAAAATACCATATTTCAAGACTAAGAACAGCAGTCAGAAGCTGTTTCAATGTCTGTCAATATGGTGAAAATAACCGAGCAAAACCTTGCACCCTAGAAATGGTACCACTACCATCTTGCAGACTGGAAAGTTATGTTAGACCCTTCAGATACACGGAGATGGATTACTTTGGCCCCATAGAAGAAACCATAGGAAGAAGACACGCAAAACGCTATGGAGTAATTTTTACATGTTTAAGCACAAGAGCTATCCATTTAGAATTAGCCAACTCATTGAAACTGATTCGGCTATCATGGCTATTCGAATATTAGCCGGACGAAGAGGATGTCCTAGGAGAATATATTGTGACAACGCAACTAACTTTCATGGAGCAGAAAAAGAGATGGACGAGAATGAAATTTTGAGACAATTGTCAACCAGAGGTATAAATTTTAGATTTGGCTGTCCATCTGCGCCACACATGAATGGCAGTTGGGAGAGATTAGTTAAATCTGCTAAGACGGCATTAAAAGCGATTCTGAAAGAAAGAGCACCCAAAGAAGAGATACTTTATACCTGTCTGATTGAAACTGAACATATTGTGAATAGCCGACCATTGACACACGTTCCATTGGAAACAGAAGATGATGAAGCTCTCACTCCCAACCACTTTCTGATAGGGTCATCTAGTTCAGCTAATAACCAACTGGGAAAGTTTTCAGAAAATAACTTATGTTCATGAGAAGACTGGAAAATATCACAATTTTATAGCGACCTTTTTTGTCAAGACGGTCAAGAAAGGTGATGTTGTTATTATAGTTGATGCTGACCTCCCGCGTAACTGTTGGCCCAAAGGAAGAGTGACTGCTATGTATCCTGGTCGAGATGGCAATGTGAGGCAGCAGATGTGAAGACCCAGTTTGGAGAATATAGAAGACCAGTAGTTAAATTATGTATTTTGGATGTTCAATGATATTTTTATTTCAAGGGGGGAGAATGTTGTGTCTTCAATTCTTGAACACTTTGTATGGACCATTTTGAATAGACTTGTCTAAGATTTTCTAAAGTCAAGATACATAAAAATGAAAGATTGTCCAACAAGTCGATAACTGTCAGTCATTGCAGTAAAAAACGGTTTTACTTGAGAAAAACCAATATATTTTAATAAAACAAAACACTGGTTTCAACACTGAGTATTTGTATTTTGTTTATATACGTTTGTGTATAGGGTATAAAATAATTGAAAGTAGTTTTTCAGGTGAATATTGTTGGAAATGCTATATGAGTATTTTTATTTTGTATATATATATATATATATATATATATGTATGAGTCACATACTCTTTTTGTATATAATTTGAAATCATTCAATAGCAAAAAATGGCATTACAGCGTGAATTCATTTCTGTGACAAAATGTTATATAAAAATGTAAGAAACACTGTTCCTAATCATCAATTTACATTATGCGATTAGAATGACGATGGTTTTTCAGTGGTTATTCCTAGCGCTGAATTTGCCGGTCGTTGTTGAACCCAACCGCCCAGTTCGTACGTCTTATTTCGTGTTCCATTTTACTTGAGGGTATTACACCGCTAAGTTGGCGTCCGCCCGCGATGTTTTGCGGTACCCTATGTGAAAATAAATTATTTCAAGTCCAACAAAGCTCTATATCCCTTCCTGCGATTCGCTTATAAGAAAGATGTATAATTTGATCATAATAGAACAATTGAAATTTACGCAAAATTCGACAAATTTGAGCTATTTCCTGGAAAAAGTACGTCAAAAAAAATTAACGCAGCCTTCGGCCGTTACGGAGTGGGTCATGCTCTGTGAAAATGCTGTTTTGAGGGGTTGTGAATACTCTGAAGTAATATGTTTTGGTGACTTACAGAAGTTTTGTGGTTAATTTGAGTGTAATAGAGAAATGTAAAAGAATGCGTTACCCAGCTCGAAATTGAATCCGGGTCCTTGTAGTTTAAAAGCGAACGTAAATCCACATGAGATACTAGACCTACTTGAGTAAACAAAGAGTTTGAAGTTATCTGAGCACCGGCGGCACTCTGGAAGAATATTTGACAACCCGCCCCCGCTTCTGCCTGCAGACCTAAATACTTGTCAGCTAGTATAGAACGTTTATTTATTAAAATTTTCCTAGTACCTTATTATTTCCAATTTACGTAGACTACAAGGTGTGGTCACCAAGACATCAAAGTGCTTCTTGATTTTCACGAAACATGTTTCGAATATTTGGCATGGATTTAAGTTTGTAGCCTCTCTTTACCTCGACTCATTAGATATTTTGTGCATTACCTATTGAAGACTTCTTGCGAAGTGTATCAGTTTCCTGAGAGCTATGTTTCTGATATCTGAGGGCATTAATGAAACCCCTTCGAAGAATTTGATCTTTCTGCAAACCAGCGCTTGGCAGTCGCAGTGCGGGTGTTCTGCAGTTTCAGCGAAGTTCCCGCAGTAACGGCACAGTTCTTTGTCTGATCTATCCATTTTTTCAAATATGACACCTCAGAGGACAATGTCCCTCATCAGTTTCAAGTCTTTCGCGTTCAACTGAAGGAGCTATTTGGCTTCCTTTGGCGATGAATACACATGAGTCATTCTGCTTGCCTTCGTCTTGAAATCTTATTCCAGTAGGTTTTGCTCGATCAGCTCTACAACGCCGACACTATTCCTTAATGTGGGTTTTGGAGAATCTACAGAATGGTTCTGGGCCAGGAAATTGAGTATTCGCCCCTTTCCGGGCAGGACCGTCTGCTCCTCCATTGTCTTTGATTCCCCTGTGACCTGGCACCCACATCAGAGTGACCTAATTTTTCCTGCCAGTTATCCCAGGCATGGTTTGGAATCCCAAGTCAGTCTAGACTAACGGATTTTTAAAACTTACGAGCTTTTAGTGTTGCTTGGCCAGTCTGATAGGATATAGATTTCCCCGGATACTTTTGCAAGGCATTCTAGGGCTCAAATTTCTATAGCGTGGATTTTTACGTAAGAATTGTAGAAGTTTTATTTACCTAGAGGCTTGAGGAACCTCAAACTAGGACCAGTTACCCCCACTCCAGCACTCTCGTCCATCTTGGATCCATCAGTATACCAAACTGATGCAACCCTCTCTTGTTAGAGCGCGTTCATTATGTATATGTGGGTGGTTGTTTATGACTACTCCATAATGTACTTCGAACTCTAGTCTGGCTGGCATGATATTTGATGGTTTGCCGGATTCTGGAAACATATTTTCCAGATTCTTCAGATGTCCAGTCAGATTTCCAGCTTCTGAATTTGATGTCCGGTTAATTCCGGAGGAACTTATAGCCGCTTCCTTCATTACACACAAGTGCAGTGGCGGATGGTTCAGTATCCATCCAAGACCATTTTCCTGAGATCCAGGAAAGTATGTTTTTATAAGTATACTTATACTTTTTCTCTGGTTTCGTTTATTCCCTCTGTTTGGTTTTTTCATCAGGCCGAGGCCGTTGGTGTATTCTTTGGAAGGGGGGCGTTGAGCTGGTGCTAGTTCTGTGATCCTCCCGGACATCTGCCTCTGTGTTCTCTTTTTGTACTCAAAAATAGCTTCAGAGCCGAGACTCTCAGCTTTATTGAAGAGTTTCCTAAGTTTTTCCTGAGTTCCATAGCTCCGCAGTTGTGCAGTTCGTGTGATAGTGTTTCTGGTTTCCTGTACAGACCCATTTCAGCAGGGTGCTTTTTTTTACTGGCATATGTCCAGTCATGAGCCGTAATGATGTTCAAATGTTCTCTATTCTAACTTTGATGTACTCTTTTCCGTATCTGTTTTCTGGGATATTAGGTCGGTAGTATTTGTGTTTTTTCTAGATGCAGCCTTCTACAAACGCTCGTACCGGAGTCTGTCCTGGATTTTTAGCCACCTGATGCATAGGTTTGATGATTATTCCGTGTGACCAATATATTACTTTTGGCTTCAAACCTCCTGTCAAATACTATGCGGTACATCCAGGTTGTCGCTGTAGCCTTGGAAAGAATGAGATTGATGTGACTATTCCATGTTAGTCTTTGGTCGATTATATTGCCCAAATATTTGACTTCTTTGGAAAAAGTAAACTGAGTTCCATTCAGGGACAGAGCTTTCAGTTTGTCCTTTCGCTTCCTTGTGAATCGAACCAGCACCGTTTTGCTAGATCAACATTTAGTCCCTCCTTTGCACACCAAATTCTGATTATGATCAGGGCTATTTGCATGTGATTGGATATTATGCCCTCAATAGTAACGACCAAGTCATCAAAGTAATTCCAGATTCATGAAGCTTCACTATCAGATTATCCACGGTCAGTGACCACAGAACTGGTGATAGAACATCGCCTTGGGGACAACTTTTTTTCGCAGTCATTCTGACCGTTTGACCGTTTCCTCTTCGGAAGCAGCCACTATGATTCTGCTCTTTAGCATGCATGTATCTATCTGATCAGTGAGGTGTTTATAGTGATCTGATGAATGAGTCGTGAGGCTTTATCGAAAGCTTACTCTATACCTATGAATGCGCATAGAGCCATTTCTCCGGTAGATGTTTTTTAATGCTTTCAACTAGGCATTGTAGATAAACCTGCTATTTGAAAGGGTTTTACTCTTTCACAATATACTATGAGTTTCTTCATTGTTTTCAGTCGAAAGAGGGTGATACTGATGGGGACATAAGACTAGGGTTCGTCTGCTGGACATAGCTCAGTCTTTGGTAGGAGCACCTCTGTAGCCTCCCTCCAGGTTTTCGATATGTTACCAAAAATAGGAGTTGCCTTGAACAACGTTGCTGAGAAGGGTTCTATAATCTCAAGGAGATTGTCGTAATATTCCGTCTTTTCCTGCTGATTTGAGAAGGTTGAAGCATTCAATGACCCATTTGATCTTTTGATTCCTGAATATTTTCCCTGCTAGGCTCCTGCTGGATCTGTTGGGCTTAGTTCAACTTTTTTCAGCTGACCACTTAACAATTTGTCTTCAACAACCTTGGATCAAGAAAAAAGTTTCTGAATGTGTACATTTATGCTTTCTTTTTGTTTTTCTGCATATCCACCGTTCGTATTTTTGATCAGACCGGTTAACGTTGGTCTGTTCTCTGGATATAACTTCCTGGAGGAGTTCAGCTGGGGCTAATTCCGTGATCCCATCACACATTTGCCTCCATGTCGTTCTTTCGTATATCCTGAGTTCCTTGTTGTTCTCAGAAAGAGCTGCTTCGTAGTCTTCCCAATGTTCCAGACTTTTATCTCTATTGAAGAGTTTCCTTAATTTCGATAACCCTTTGTTCCACCAAGACACGTCTCTATTGACTGCCTTCTGTATTTCTGGACTGCTAGTATATGCTTCTGTTATACCATTTTGCAGCTGTCTATATGCTATTTCGAGTTCCACTGATGAGTCGATGGATACTTGTTGGTCGGCCAGTTGCCTTTCGAAAAATTCTCTGTAAGCACCTCAGTTGGTAAACTTAGGTATCCTGTATCCCCCGGAGTGTGTTCAGGTGTTAGTGATCCGACATCGAGGAGTCATCAGATACCCGTCAGCTGTAAATGTGGTTTGTTATAAATGGATAAATGGGTTAGGTCAAGAACCTATTTTTCGATCGCATCCATGAAGAAGGGTTTGTTACCTTTATTGGCAATGTATATATTAGTAGCAGAGAAATATTCTGAAAGGTACTCACCTCGTGCGTTTGTGCCCATGCTTTTCCATGTGCTATCGCGTCACGTACTCTTTGGTACCTTCTGATGATACTTTAGACTTTCTCTGATGGTGGGTCTGTCGGCAAGTCTCCTGGTAAGAAGGCGAAGGCAATCTGCCTCTTGCCTGTTCCATTTGGCACTTCTCGTGGCGGTTGCCGAATCCCTGGTGATGAACTCTGGAACAGAAAACAATTACCTTCCTGACATTATGCCAATGCTAGACGTTGACTGTATTTGATGTTCATTTTGATACGACCCCTAATTTTGGAAAAATCTGAAAACTAATAAGCATAAGATGTTTGTTGAATTTTTCCATGTCACATTAGCTCCTCTGTATCGTAGATTTTTCCATTTCCGGAAAAATATAGATTTTTTGAACACTGCGCTATTTATAGAAATTGTTTCACGGATATGTCGCGAACTTTTTTCATAACTTCAAAAAAATATGGTCTACGCTGGCGACACCGCGCGGATGAACAAAACCAGATTCTCGAATAAATATACATTTTATTGCCAATATCAAGACATTTCTATTTATTTGGAGTTTATTATACACAATCATTCAACGGGTTGATATATTCATTCTTGAAAATATACTTGTTGGAAAAAAGATTCATTATGAATTTGGTATTATTAGAATTCTCATTCAAACAAAAATATCACTTCATAATATTTCTTTTCCTAAATTTTCATTTGCTACCAAGCTTATATTTGGGTGATATGAATAATAGAAAGCCCAAATAACTTCTGAAAAAAGTGAATTCCGCAAACAACTCACATGACTTTTTTTTCAGAATACAATTGCAGTTAAATGCTGTGACGAAATAGAATCAAACTGTAATGGATCAAGTATGGAAAGTGATTACATGCACAAGTTCAGTTATAATAGTGGAACATATCAAGTTAGGCTGACAATCATTGGAAAAGTCTTAATTGCATGTCCTACGGAGCGTTGGTGAGTCGAGATAAACTTTCAATATCCAGAAAAGAGAACTACTTACTGAGATAAACACGCCAGAGCTATGGTAGTTTCAGCTGAAATGCTTGAAAACCCTGGTGTATTTACTGATTTGATATTGTTTGGAATTTTTGGGGGACGCCATTTAGAGTTCAGTTATGAACAGTACTCAATACATAGATGTCTTCGCCATCTAATACACTAGTTAACTCTCTTCATCACGATAATATCATATGGTCTGGTGTCCCCAAATCTGCACCAAAATTCTATAGGTATAAGTGAATACACCAGTGTTTTTAAGATCTTAGTTTTAACCATATCCACCATAAAGTTGGCTGCTTATGGAAGATCCAGCAGGAGCCTAGCGGGGAAAATCTCCACCACCCAATAGATCAAATGGGCCATTAAGAGTTTCAAATCTTTCAAAGTGTCCGGAAAGGACAGAATATTCCCCGCCTAATTAAAAAATGGCATTGGAATAATAAAGTCCCTCTTGAAAAGGCCGTTCAAGTCCAGTTTCATTTTCGTTTACATACCGAAAGTCTGCAGGGAGCCTGCAGTGGTGTTCATACCAAAGACTGAGAGACGTCCAGCAGACGAACCAGAGTCTTATCGCCCCATCAGTTTCACCTCCTTTCTCCTGAAAAAAAATGGAGAAAATTATAGACTGTTATATTAGAAGTGGAATCCTTCTAGACAGACCACTTCTCAAAAAACAGTTCGCCTATCGAACAGGCAAATCAACGATTAATGCTCTCCAATGCTTGGTTGAGAGCATTGAAGAGACATACTTGGCTCTATGTGCATTCATAGATATAGAGGGTGTTTTCGACACCTCACACCTCACACGACTCCATCATCAGATCGCTAGAGAAAAGGAATATAAATACCTCACTGATTAGATGGATACATGCAATGCTGAAAAGCAGAATCATTGTAGCCTCTCGCGGAGAAAACGATCAGAATGACAGCGGAAAAAGGTTGTCCCCAAGGCGGGGTTCTATCGCCTTTGCTGTGGTTACTGACCGTGGATGATCTGATGGTGAAGCTACATGCATCAGGAATTACGATGACAAGGTTACGCCGATCACCTAGTCGTCAATATTGAGGGCAAACATGACGGGATATCATCCAATCGCATGCAGACAGCCCTGAATCAGAAGCTGGTGCGCGAAGGAGGGACTAAATGTGAATCCTAGCAGAACAGTGCTGGTTCCATTCACAAAGAGGCGTGAGTATGAACTGGAAGCCCCAACTCTGAATGGAACTCAGCTAACTATTTTCAATGAAGTCAAATACCTGGGCGGCATATTCGACCGGAGACTAACATGGAACAGTCATATTAAAAATATTATTTCCAAGGCTACAGCGGTAACCTGGATGTGCCACAGGGTTTTTGGCAAGACATGGCGTTTGAAGTCGAAGATGATATCTGGTTATATCAAACGATTATCAAATCAAAAACCTAATAGCACATTGCACAAATTAAACAACAGAAAGTGCAGCGGTTAGCCTGTCTGGGAATCATAGGGGCAATATTCACGTGCCCCACTGCATCACAAGAGGTAATGCTGGATCTTTCGCCACTGCACTGCGCCGTGTAAGCCAGTAATGAAAGTAGAAACAAAAAAAGCCTGCAGACTGCACCAGGCATCAAACTTGAAGGCTGGAAATCTGATTGGACATCTGAAGATTCTGAAAAATATTCCCCTAGAATCCAGTTATAAGCCACCAGATATTGTGCCAGCTAGGCAAGACCATATATTCACAACGAACGGGTCTCAAAAAGAGAGGAATGCATCAGTATGATATACTGATGGTTCCAAAATGGACTGAAGGGCTGGAGTGTGAGTAACGGGTCCTAGTTTTAGGCTCTCAGAATACCTAGGCAAAGCGCCAACAATTTTTGAAGCTATGAAATTTGCGCCAAAGAATGCTTTGAAAGAGACTTCAGGAAACTCATACGCTTTGCAAGAAGTCTCGGAATCCCAAGTCTTGAATAGATGAAGGGTAATGTACTTCGACCTTACAGGTCGAGGAACGGAGAGGCTGAAGGGCCATATCGACCCCCCTACAATCTACAATCTTTTTCCAGAAGCTTAATCGGTATTATGCCCGCTGACCTGCTCTAGCTGACACCGTATGGTATGCACTGGTGACTCTGAAGAGCATTTTACGTGGGACTCCTTCAGCTTGTTGTTCGTACTCATCTCTCCCCATGTATTCACCCCTCAGGTTTGATCCCTCCCAGTACCTTGACAATTTCCAAAACCATCAATTATAATTGGTATAACCATGGAAAAAAATTATGATAAAAGCATGAATCCTCGATATTTTTATTTTTATAAATTTATTAATTGTAACAATATTTTATCATTTTCCTATTCTTGAACCATCCATGGCCCCCATGAAGATGCCGTTGAGACAATTTGACTTTCCGTTTATAATTTTCTACAAAACGTGTTTGGGTTCTTCTCTGGTGAAAATTTGGCCTCTCGCTGCTGGAAGGCGGTTTTCTTCTATTTTGTTTCTTTGGCAGTTAGTTCGATCCATTCTGTAGCTGTCCACCTAGCAGGTCGGTGGATTTTTACATTTTCTTGCCTGGTGACCTGATTCAGCGCATTTGAAGTATGACTCAGACTTGTTGTTGTTCAACGCTCTTCTCCACCTTGTGCTCATAGGCGTGACATCCGAAGCATATTTGTAGGTTAATTATTTTTCTGACCCTGTATTGAATCCACCTATTATGTTTTCTCCTCCATTCGCCACGCAGGTTACGTTTTGCTTTTCCATAGCGATGATGGCGATCTGGTTTCCGTTTTGTGAAGATCTCAGAAAGATCATCCTGAATAGATTCACTGGTAGGTTTTCTGGGTCAGTAATTTTGCTTGTTTGTTGCTCTTTATCGATCGATGCATCAATGTTTGAAATGAAAAAGGTGGTTTCGTTTGTTTTGATTTCCACATTTGCGTCGTCATTGTTTTCTTTGATGGATGTCTTGGATGTCCGGATAACTATAGCATTTCCCCTACCCCAGGATGTCTTGGATGTCTGGATAACTATAGCATTTCCCCTACTCCAGGATTTCTAAGATCCCCTTCGTTAATTTTCGTTATTGATCCCATCCTGATTCTTTTCTCCTCCAAGTTCACGGAACTTTTAATAATTCCTTTCTCGGCCTTTCTGTTTTTCTTCATGTTTTCCGATATGCTTTCTTTCTTTCGTCATTTTGTCTCCTTCGATCATATGTAACATTTATCAAAGCGCTTATCTTCAAGGTTCTCCTATCATGTTTGAATTGTTTCTCCTCCAGCTATGAGATAGACTATTTTCACATCATCTACTCCGCTTCCATATATTTTCATTGGCTTAATGATGTATACAAATCTAGTGTAGTTTTTCTATCGGTCGTGGCTACTACTTTTGACGCTGATTTGTAGTGTCACATATTCCATGGCTCCTTCTGTGATGGGCTGCCACTGGATACTGAGCCACTTCTCCATATGATTTTCCATGCTCGTGGCCATTGGGTCTATGAACAGAGACAGATCTTCCTCCATCTCTGTTTGGCATAATTTCCTATCTACCAGGCTAATAAGTGTATATATTTCCTAAGGCCAATTCTTATCTCTGACTCCGATAGGTCAACAGAATCCTTCTCTCCTCTGGATGTATTTCCTATTCCTCCTTTCCTTTGAGATTTTCTCAGTACTTCTCTTCAATTCCTCCTGCAATTGCCTGACTGCCATAAGATCCCGTCTCCTTTGGCTTATCTTAATAATATTCGTTTTCCAAACCCATGTCCTCTTCTTTTTGATCTGTCTCATTTACAGCTTTTTCTACCATTTCTGTTGTTCCATTTAAGTTCGTAATATTTGAGTTCACTGTGCATGTTCTTTGGTTTATAGCTTCTGACACCAGTTTGTCAAGCAGCACTGCATTGAGTGATCATCATCATAGTCCGGTACGTTGACCATGTTTTCACTGTAGCAAACTATAAACAGGACTTGGAAGATTTCATGAAGGAATTTGAAATCACTTGAAAGTCGCTGTTTATTATTCAGGACTTAAAAGTGACCAGGAGAAGTACGGAAGTATCGAAATGAGTCAGAAGACATATACAAAGAAGATTATCGATAGATTCGACTCTTCTGGATGCAAACCAATTTCTACACCGATTTCAAAAGGTGAAGAAATTTCGAGATCAGGAAAACTCCACGGAAGAATATGTGGGTCAGTGTATGCACAACAACGGGCGGATCAACTTATGAAGTGGTCACGATCTATGCAGGTGAAGTAATTCCATGTCAAGTTGAAGACAAGAGATGGGGATGGCATCTACAATAAAGACTTGGGTCGCCGCAACTAACGAAGCCACAAGGAATAATTCGGTTGGGAGGACTGGCGAAATAATTGGATTGAAACTGGAATTCGGGGTTCTGAGCTGATCTCACTGCTGCAGATTCATCTACCTGTAGAATAAGAACTACAAGTGGATAATTCTGCAGCAGTGGGATCCACTCAAAATACCGAATTCCACCGCAGATCAAATATTTTCTCATAAGTACACGAGAAGTTTTTAGAAAGTCATATAGCAATAAACAAGCTTCGTGCAATCAGATGGGACTGATATCATTGTTCTTCATTTCACAAGTTATTTGTGCTAAACTGAAGCAATAATATCTGATATCTCTGTAGTAGTTCTTTTCATTATCCTATAGGTAGTTGGAATATATAATGTAGAAGTTGACAGGCAGATGATAGGTCTCGTCTGAATGTTCATGTTGATAGATCTGTTTATGTTTCATTGAATAATTCAGAACAAATGCGCTATTGTCGTCAGTTCTCAGAGACGGCAAGACAGGAATAATAACGTACAATTCATTTTTTATGTATGGTACGGAAGTATTAGAAAACAATCCTGATGCATGCCACCTTCTGACATAACATTCGTCAAATTGTCGAATTTATTTGAAAACTTTACATTACAAGAAGAGTTATTGTCTAAACTGTTCGAAATTACCACTCTAACCCGCAACTTATAATTATCATTATGATTGGCATCGATGGTGACACCTACACGGATATTGCGTCATTATCTTGAAGAATGTTGAAAGCCGCCCACTATATTGGTGATGCGCCTCTGGGTAGAGCACCCTTCGCTTCACCTTACCGAATGTCAACTTCGTTGATGCTCTTCACAGAACACTAAAGCCCAGACTGCGCATTGAGATGGTGAACATACACGTAGAGTGTGGTTTGTATCCTTTCAAACGTATGTATGTCGTCGAAACATCAGAAGATTGCATGGAATAACCAAGTGTTAATTCAGTTAGTGTATTATCTCCACAGGGTTCTTCAGGAGCAGTTGGTGGAGGTCGCCATAGGTAGCAAAATCATCCTGTCTTTTCTTTCTGTGGGTTGGGTCATGCTTTTTGCCATCATGAATTGGTTCTGTGAGGAGGTGAACTCCATCATCCCCTACAAGAATCGCATCCTCGTCAGTGGTGTCTGGGGAATTCCCATCAGTTCCACATGAGATTGGTTATCTCTGGTGGCGGAAAAATTGCCTGCGATGAATCCCTTGGCAGATTTCGTCTGTTGGTCCTTGGGACCCTTCTGTGGGATATCTGCCACAGGAGCAGAAATTCCATCCCAACTTATCAGAGCTATGAAAAATAGGACTCCGTTTGCCTGCTTGATCCTGGTGACGGACTCGTTGTCCATCCCCACGATCAGACACATGTCACGTTTCTTCCCCTTTCTGTTCTAGACTCAACTCCGCTGCGTCGTCGGACTAGGCTTCTACCTTTCCAGGACATCAAATATCCCCTGGTGGGGCGGTCCGGACAACGGTTTCTCACAGTTTGAACCTGTCTGGGTCATCCGAAATGAAATTGATTCCTTTCCAGGGTCTGATGTTACTAAGCTTCATGAGAAGCCATTTCCTACTTGCGGCGTTTCTGTCCGTTTTCTGCGGGGTTTGGTTTGTTGTGCCGACCACAGTTTTGGAGCCAGTGGTGCACCTTTTTGTTGAGGTGGCTAGCTCAACGAGTGTTGGGATCGAGATGTCCGTGGTTGCCATAGCTCGTCTTGACTTTCTTTTCAGACCCGCAAGTACTGGTCTTAACCTCACCTCTCCAAGGTTCGTGCAAGGTCTGCTCTGTTCAGAATCTATGATCCGGGCACCAATTCAGCGGTTGTTTTCGACTGAATTGGGGCGGATGAGATAACTCCCGTGTTTTCTGCAGGGTAGTCTATTGGGAAATGAGGCGCAGGTTTCCTGTGGAAACCTTTCGGGGTGGGGAGATTGGTTTTCAAAGTGACCTCACCATGCAATCCAAGCGGTAAATCCAGGAATCCGGTGCCCCTTGTGACACGTACCGCTGGACCATAACTACTACTACGGCTCCAACTTATTTGTTACCTGAGAATGCGCTTGGTAAGAAACTCAACCCCCAAGAGTGATAATTCATTTCATACAACAACCAACTATTGTATGAGAGCAGACCTAGACCTAGAATCAAAGGGGACACCACTGACTCTATAGTGAATGCTGTGAGGAAAAGTGGAATGGAAATTCCCGACTCCCCCAAGCTTGCAGAGCAGGCGATGGAAAATAGGAGCAGTTCATCACACCATTGACCGAAAACTCTTCTGCGAAAATGGTTTGAAAAATCAGCACATGTGTATATAATCTCGGAAATTTTCGGAATATATTTTACAACCTGTGTCACCAAGTCGTAGTTTACTGAATCATTCAATTCGAATTACCTCTTAGTCCTTTACTTTTCTAGGACGCAATTTGAAGTCGATGAACTTGACGGATTCACCGATGATTCTTCTGTTTTCTACTCGAACCACATATACAAGGACTCTAGTTACTGTGTGGAAGTAGATAGAACGAAATTGGTTATTTGGCTATGCTTGAAACCAGAAGTACCAGTGGTGGCCCAGACTTCGAAAGTTATCCCTATTTATCTACCACGTAAGTATACAGATCATTCATAATAAATGGGAAAAAAATCCCTAGGGGTGAATTTTTTTCTGAAGAGATTGAAATTATTATTTAAATATCTTCATAGTAATCTTAATTCCATGTTTTCTCATTTAATCATTTTGGCTCAATTTTTCTCCATGCAATGATCGCAATACGTCGTTTTAGAATTAATTCCCCAAAATAATTCATTTCCGTATAAGCCATGTTCTTGCTCTGTTGAGTACGAATGAGCATTTTTGTTTTTCCTAGTCTAATGCTATGGGTTTATATGATGATGGTTGTTTGGACCACGGCAGAATGTATCTATTATGGCTTTGTCGGCAATCATTTGCGTGCTCTACAGATGTTATTTTTCGTTTCCTTCACTATAAAGAATTCTCAGGATCAATCGTTATAGGACACGATTGTCAAGTCTACTCATGCACCTTGTATCAGACAAGCTGTCAACCTGACAATCCTGCTTTGAACAACATGTGAAAACATATCGTATGTGTTTGTCAGTAATCTGCTGATGAGCAAGCAGCGAACCGAATCAACCCACTCGATTCCTACAGTCGGGGCGCTTTAGTGTATTCGCTGTGTTCAACACTGATCCGTTCCATTTATATCTTGATTGATCGGACCTATTTTTTTTGATAACTTTGAGCTCCAGAATGTGTGTGTTCAGTAACTTTTGTTATATGAGACTTCCATACCATCTCGTTCTATGCTTGAGTTTCCATACCTGAAATATTTGCGGTAATGATTGGTTTCCGTTCCATAAGCTTTTGATCTGCTAAACGTTCGCTTTTGCCTTAAGGAATTTGGGGGATCAGATATCCTTCGCGGTCCAGTATTTTTTGGGTCAGGCATGCCTATTTTTTCTGAGAGTTATAGTCGGCATAAGTTTAGTGGTCAACCCGCTGGATTGAAGTGGAAGAACAACAACTATGTCGTTCATTATCTTACAACCGATTTTTTCATCATTGTGATTCGGTAAGTGCCTCAAGGCTGTGTTAATATCATGTACTAGTTCTGACTTCATCTGCCAGTTTAGATAGAACGAGGTTCGTTTGCTTACGTCACTTTGAAATTGAATATCTATCGCAAGCAGCCTGCAAGGAAAATGTTAAGACTTTTTTTGTACATTTGCCTCACAATCAATTCAACATCCCTTATTATTCAAATGTTTATTGCATCCGGCAATTGCATTCACTAACAGCCCCGAGCAAAGCAGCTGAGATTAGGCGATCGGCGCTTCCCAAAATATCGTCGCATTTGACAAGGAACAAAACATGTTATCAAAAAAATTTGTGTATTTTCAACCACTGTTAAATGGCATTATACATTTGTCATCCACGGGTGTGCAAGCGGTTAGATTACACCCTGTATATAACGGGGCTTGTGGCTCAGTGGAACGAGCGTCGGTCTTGTGTCAACTGTTTCCACCTGGCGCGGGTTCGATTCCCGCAGCTGGTGAAAATTTTTTTCAAGGTCCCAAGAGTGGTTTCGGATCCCACTATAAAAGGTAAGGTCCCCGTGATCTTAACTCGTACAAGTTTTCATTAACTTCTGAGGGTTGGTCAAACAACTAAGAAAGCGGTTAAAAACAATTTTTCAAACAAAAATATACCTCTGGGTTGAAAAATTAGCCGAATTGGGCAGGTATTCTTGAGATGGCAGCTGTTGAAATATTGATACAAAATTATTCATTTTCTCATCAATATTTAATTTTCACATCAATATTGGCAAACTATATGTCGTTTGATACAGCTTTAACTCGTAAAATTTATCCCTAAGATCTACACATAAAAAGAAAATTGCTGTTTATTACCATTGATTTCTATCAAGGGATTGATAATTTATGTTGCCCTGTATGCTCCTTTCATAAGAGGTTCTTCCGCCCATGTTAATTAGATACCATTTAACAATACTTTATGTATCTTCAACTCACATAACTCTGTCCTCAAATTGAATATTAGACTAGCTAATCTGTGAAAGAACGAACAGTCTATATTTGTCAGGTGAGAACGTCATTTGTTAGTTTCAAATGAACTTGTCATAAGATTTAAACCATTCCCTAAGTTGTATTTCCAGAAATGTTGTAGATCTGGATTCTCAACATTTTGATATCTTCATGGAATTTCTGAGTTGGATTAAACCAAAAAGCTTTTTTCTGTTGAGTCATTTCTATGTGATAATAGGTGAGTTTGGGGAGATTTGTAACCTACAACTTTGTATCGTAGAGTTTACGATTCACACAAAAATAGAAATGCTGTTCATCGGTGATATCCATGATTCTACCCACTTTCGTTGAACGCAGGGTTTACACTGATAATGGAAAACAAAAAACCAATGCATGAAAAAAAACCATTCAGTTTAAAAAAACAAAAAAGTCAAAATTTTTTGAATAAAAAAAAAATATTGGTAGGATGGCGCCAATACGCTGTCGAATGTTTGTATTTCTTCTTCGGATAATATGTTTCATGATATGTCAACTTTACTGATGTTAATTTCAGAATAAATAAATACATTGTGGAATCTACCTCTCTTACTGACCGCGCGATGGTTTTTATTTTTGGGTATTTGATATTTGCGAATGATATGAAATACTCTTCAAAACAATAATCCCTCTGTTGAAATCCTTGGAAATTTTTCCCAGCGACAACGACAGGTGAGTCTGTTCTGCACTTGTCTTTGTCCAGCGTGATTTTGAAACCAAAATCATTCGACTGAGTACCTTAGGTTGGGCCAAATTAACTTTGGTAGATGTGAAAAACCCATATCGGTCAGGGTATGTTAATTTTCGTATTCACCTATTCAACACTATGATTTGGCCTTATTTTTGAGAGATCTACGCCATTTATTTGCATTTTTTATATTTATTTTTATCGCTTCGCTTACATATTGGTGATATCATCCCACTTGCTTTATTGCTCGTGTGCCATTATGGTTGTTTTCCATTCATTTGCGGATTGTGAGATGACCTGTGGCATCAATGTAATATACACATACACACACGCAACTTTTGAGCTCAAGTAATCGCTTAATTATTTTTCAAATATTAACTCACAGATACTTGATTGAACTTCTCAATTTCTATAACCGCCCATTGATTTTTTTCATTATTGTATTCTTATTGGTACTGTCAATTCTGTTGAAGCTGCAAATTCACGGGACCCAACGTTAACAGTCTGACTATCAACTTCAAATTTTCTTATTTTGAGTATAAAGACTCTGTATATAGTTATTACAAATAATTATTGAGAATCTTTCATAATTGATTTTGTGTCAGTCTATTGAAATATAGGCAGCGTCTGATTTTTCTGAGGGAAGAAAATAAATTTACAAACAAATGCAATTCAAGACATATTATTGTTAAATAAAATGAAACGATATTCGGTTCTCTTGAAAGAAATAATACTCCACCTAATGCCAAATGATAATTTGGAAGTTTTACTATCTCCTTCATATGAAAGCTTCGTTCCACTATCAGTATATTTTTCTAGAAAGCACGCGACACACCATGACAATTTCCCCAGAAGCAACTAGTGACTTCTTGGCACATAAACATGGTTCGCGAATTTCAACGATGTTATACCAATGGAATAAAATAAAAAATACTGTTTTATATTATATGAATAGCACTTATAACATTGTTCCAAGAAAATCCCAGATTTTCATCTTCAAATTTCCGTTCTGGTCTGTTCTAATGCGGCAAACCACTATGTGTCAGTCGCAGCGGGAACGCGATTTCCTCGCAGCCTACCCTAAACTTGACGCTCGCTAACTCTGAACTTCTGAAAAAATCCCATTTTTTTTATTCCCGTCGTCAAATGAACCGAGAGAAGGAGAGTCTTCCTTAAATACACATATCACAAAAATATTAATTATACCCATAGAATTCAACTGCGTTTATGCAAAAAGGCAAATTAATTCATTGGTTCACCTCACATGCAAATTGAGCTAATTGTTGATAAGCCTAAAATTCAAAATGAAAAATGAAAGAAGTCCAGATAGGGAAAAGGCGGACAAAACGACACACCGTCCCTTTCTACGAAACCATAGACTGTTTAGTTGTCCCACCGAGTGCTAGATTACCGCTTACAACTTTTGGAATTGATATTGTTTTACCGTAAAAGTCTTAAAAAAGTGTTTACAGCAGTGTTGGTGTCAAATTTTAATGATTGTATTAGGTAAGTTCGGGAATGTGTTTGAATCTCAATATCTCTATTAGTTTTTGCGCATTGGGCTCCAACGTTATGAAGTATCAAGGTGGACAAAATGGCATACCGCTTGTACGGGTTAAATGACGTACTATGTCGTTCGACCCAAGTTGATTTTTGTCTGCATAATTGCATTTTATTTAATAGCTCATTTATAAAAAAGTATCATACAATTTAAAAATTATTTTTGTTTCAGTGAGTAATTTGATCTATCAGCATTCAGCATGCCTCGAAATTATAGAAGAAAGACGGACAGACAAAGTCGGAACAAGATATCTATGGAAAATGCTATTGCTGCACTGAAAAACAAATGAAATGGGCTGACTGATATCTTCCAAAGTATTTGGAGTTCCCCAAGTATCGTTCAAGAGACACGCTGAAAAATAAGACCTCAGACAAAAATACTAAGGGAATGGGCTGGTATAAGACCGTATTCACTGATAAATCATATTATACCAGTTCGCAGAGGTCAATTAGATTTCGCACAATTTTAATCAAATAAAGAAGGTACCGAATGGTTAGCTGGATTCAGACGTGGAAATCCAGATATATCGTTGAGAAAACCAAAAGCAACTTCTGCTGCGGGAGCCCAAGCCTTCAACAGATCGCAGGTGGTACTTTCTTCAACACTCATCTAGACATTGTTGAGAGCAATAAGATCTCACCGCTCTATCAACTCTTCAAATACGCCAAGAGGTATTGTTGCATGAGTGCAAATGGATACTATATTTCCCCTTGTCTCATATACCCAAGAAAATTAATGAAGCAGCGCTTTGCACAAGAATCAGGTTGGATGACAACAGCTTTCATCAATGGTTAATGCATTTTCAGACTCATCTAAAAGCAATCCTTGATGATAAAGTGCTTTTGGCTGTAGACGGGCACATAAGCCATTAAGGAATCGAAAGATTAACATTCGTAAAGGAACAAGGCATCATTGTATTGTGTTCACCGCCACACTGCACCCATCTCATGCAATCGTTAGACGTTCCATTCTCTCTGGTCTATTGAAGACTTATCTCAACCAAGTGGTGACTAATTGGCTCAAAAGTCATTTAGGTAGGTAGGTAGGTAGGTCACTCACTTTCAAATTGGTCTAATATTTAACAAAGCGTATTGCGGAGCTGCATCAGTTCAAAATGCAGTCAACGGATTTCAAAAAACTGGCCTAACTTATTTCCGGACCATTCGTTTGAACCTGATGAAACGACGAACATTCCCTTGCAACTGGATCTAGGAGAGGTTGAAGAAGCCCCAGTGGCTTTGAAAAATCCATTCATTTCCACAACATTTCAAGATACAGAAGTCATAATGCGGAAGCGAATACATACTCTCCTGTAACATCCCAGGCAGAGGAAAGCTCAATGAAGGAAGATGAATCATTGAAATTTTCAGCAACCCAGGTTCTAGAAGAAACAGTTATTGCCATACAATCTACCTCAGAGAAAGCAATTCATGGACCTTTTATCATACCCAGGTCATTGAAATATGATAGGACTGTTACCGAACGAAGTGGAGGCCACATTTTTCAACCAGATGGATAGAAATTGGTCACAAAAATATTTTTCATCAATGCCTCGGATAAGTTCAAAGATGGTCCAATTCGGTCCAGTAGATTCAAAATAGAGGCTGTTGGAGGATTAACAAAATTCTCAATTCTTTATCTTCATACCAATATTGTTAAGTATACGTCTTCAGATAGAGCTCTATGACTTCCACAACTTTCATTCCTATTAATTTTTTCTCTAAGGTGTACACACAAGGCAAAAGTGAGTGACAACCCTATATTACGTTTTCACTGAATACATTTTATTTTCGCGATAGTAGTCTCACCAAATCAACCAATAACTGGAGAACTAACTGAAATAAATCCAGTTCAACTCAACAACAACGCAGGTTACAAACATTCAAAGATGTTCTGTAGGCTGTCAATTTCACTGAGGTTTGTCTAATAATATGGGCTCATATTGAATAACTTTCTCAAAACATTTATTTCAGAATAATACACAGATATTAAAATTAATTTAAAATACGAAAGTGAAGTTTTGAATATAAAATAATCTCAAGATGAAAATCTTGATTGAAGCCCGGGACTCGAAGTGATTTGCGCATTTGCTGTTTCAGTTGGAGAAAAACCCGGAAAAACCCTCAACACCATCAAAATTCAGATCATCAAATTTCTCATAGAAAAGGACACATGCTCCCTGGGTGATGAGAGAATCAATCATCGAAGAGGTGCCAACAATTAGAATAAGGGTGTTTGCAATATGCCGTATAGTGTCCATTGGAAATTCTGCCGCTATGATTAGATATGGCGTAGATATTATAGAGAGTATTCATTCCATCCTGAGCAGAATTCCGGTCCAAGTTCAAATTCTGTATAGGAAAATTGATCACATTGTCCAATTGACTGCCATCAGTCGAAGAAACACGTTTTAAATGTATAACTAAAATTTTTGGGCGTTAATTTCTCAGCTCTCCGACATTTCTCTAATGAGCTGAAGCTATTACATCACTTTTCATCATCACAGTTTGAGGTTGGAAAGGAAGTTGGAAATCCATTTGTTCAACTTACAAATATGATAAATCGTTCTCAGATATCGACAATGTTTCAAATTTCTTCAATTTTTTCACTTGATTTGGATAAAAATTATCAAAACATGACTTGTTATCTAACTGTCAATAATCCCCGAAATGTTGCGTTTTCTAGGCGGCGCCACGACAGCCAATATGTGTGCAGGTTATACTTCACCAACTTTCGATTGAAAAGTACAAGAGTTTCAATTTTTTTTGAGCGTTCAGTGAGATTTGAACTCTTCTCCAATTTTTTTATTGTAGAGATTGAGATTTATACAAAAATATAAATGTTGTTTGTGTTTTCCAGTTGATAGATGTACATTTTTTCGGACACATGGTTCGTTAGCTTGATTGATGGCTTTTTTAGAATCAGTTATGAAATTCCAAAATCTACCTTACCGACTGGTCTCGCCATCGGGTTTTTTCTTATTTTATCCCTTTCTGATATTTTCTCAGGCGAATTCATTGAATATATTTTCCTATGTAGAGAAAATGAATTGGTTTATGGTGTCACGAAAGTTGGAGCATCTTTGTTAGAGGAGCCGCAGTGGCGGAATCGGGCGAATCACTCCATATTGCGGAGTTTTTTCGTATTTGTCCTTCGATAAATAGAGTGATTTTAAAGTTCAACAGTTTGAATTTGTTCGTTACAAATGTGAAAACTGCGGTTGCGTTGTGAGTCGGCATGTACAACCTTAGAATTGAATTCGTGATTCGCCCCTCATTGTAGTGTTTACACGTAATTTATTCTCAAGTTGAAAAATAAGTAGTCGTGCCTGCAACTGGGTTTTTATCCTTCACAAGTCACATTGTTTTCGAGAATCAGTCTGTGAAAAAAAGGGGAGCATTGGTGGGATCGGGTCACGTGTGTCAGGTGCTGAAAGTGGAAAGAATTGATTATTCCAACATACGTACACTGTCAAATTAGAGTATGTGTGAATACTTTCACAAACAATTGATAAAATTCACTGAAAACTTTCATGTCTGATAGAGTAAATTACACGAACAAAAAATATTAAGGAAATATTAATAAATAGGGAAGAATTTAAAAAAAATATATTGAGAATATTGTTTTCTTTTTCACATATTTTTCATATTGTTCTTAACTCTCAGAATTTGACTACAAAAATTATTTTGAATGAATAACAATGTGTTTTATCCATATTTCTTTAGATTACTGTATTTATTAGTATGAAAAAATGTCAATTAAATGTGAAAATTAAACTCGAAAAATTTGATAATTGACCTTTTTTCCTTTTGTAGATTGATTGTAAGAGAGAAGTTACAAAAACTGTCTGCACTTGCACTCTACAACACAGTAGTATTCACCCGAAAACTTCTTTTTATTTTACGTCCTCCACGTCATTTACATTTGATTCGAGGTTATTCGCGGCCGTCAGTCACGTTCATTGTCATTCATTTATTATACGCCTACTTTCGACAGTCTTCCTCCCTTTGATACGGAGCTTTTACCTGTCGAATCACAATACAATTGCTGTTTGCGACCAAAAAATTCAAACTATCGCTCTTTATAGATACTGTTTTTATCACCGCGGTAAATGGGGATAAGTCATACCGACTGTACCAGTTTGTCCGATTCCGCCACTGCGGCGTTGCACGTTAACTCCTTCTCCACGTGTATAGCTTTGATCTGTTTTTTCTTTCATCAAGGTTATATACCCTAGAAAATGTCTGAAAACATCGTTTTCCCAAAAAAATCACTTCCAATCAATACAGGGAACAATTTTAGCTACAAGATATTTTTTACAATGTTCAAAAGTATACAAATGCATTCTTCATTCTCAATTTCAAAATGCAATTCCTAGAAATCAATCAACACCCCGTGTGCCAATGATGTACTCATTTCACTACTGATAATTTGATTACACCGGCACACAAAAAAAAAAAGTTGTCTGTGCACCGGGCGCCACCTATCTACGGGCATGTTTTTCGACCCGCTGAACACGAATTTAAAGTCAGTTTAGGCCGTCCGGGCTTCAATTTCGAGTAAATTGCAAAAAACCCCAAAAAATAGCGAAAATTCGATGTTTTGGCAAGAAAATTTTTTTTGAGATCTAATGCAAGCATAATTTTCATGTATTTTGATCTGTTAAATACTAATTTCGATCGTACTTCAATCATAAACCGTTTTAAATCTAAAAAAATTGTAAAAAATCATTAAAAATTACAAAAATCGAAGAAAATTGGGATTTTGTTTTAATCTATCTGAAAACGTTCTGCGGTTTTTTACCGGCTGAAACTCCCCACAAACGTAACAAAATTGATCAGGACTCTTATTGCATAGATGGGAATTGCTTCTTGTAATAGTATACTCTCCAGTAGCCAAGTTTTCCACTACTGAAGAGCTGCAGTCGCTGGATGACGACGCCTGCGGGCCTGCTTTCTCACCCTGACCAGACGCCGATACTGGGTTTCCGAATCCCTGCATCGTAAAGTACTCATCACTTTTACCTGCCATGACGGCACACACGCCGTTAACCCAGGGACTCTGCCAGATGGTTCTGTTGCCCACCGTCACCCCGAGGAGGTGCCCTGGTTGCAAGTACAAGCGATCATGCAATGAAATGAAGTCTGCACTTCGAAGAAGTTGAAATTACAACACGATGACAAATTTTACTAAATAAAGGAAAAGGTGGAAAAGAGGTATCCACATCGTAGATCATTTGAGAATGAAACAGTACAATACCCTCGAAATTTATGAATGTTTGAGGGGACTATGGGCCAAATTTATTGCAGAATCAGAATTTTTTATCTTGTCAAAATTCGAATTTTCGCTATTTTTGGTTTTTTGCAGTTTTATGAATGTTTGAGGGGACTATGGGCCAAATTTATTGCAGAATCAGAATTTTTTATCTTGTCAAAATATCGAATTTTCGCTATTTTTTGGGGTTTTTTGCAATTTACTCGAAATTGAAGCCCGGACGGCCTAAACTGACTTGAAATTCGTGTTCAGCGGGTCGAAAAACATGCCCGTAGATAGGTGGCGCCCGGTGCACAGACAACTTTTTTTTTTGTGTGCCGGTGTTATTTTTTGTTGCAGTTCTCGTCCTTTCGACATTGTGTTATTTCCTCTCTGCATTCGTCTACACCTTCATACTGAAAGTGAAAGAAGTCCACAGAAA